>ML779903.1:1184468-1230334 GCA_009831015.1 Picea engelmannii | reverse complement strand
ATTTTTGGCCTTTCCAGGAGATCTCACTTGTATAGCATGCCCCGCACAAAATAATTGATATCAAATTCTGAAACTCGCACCCAAAATACTACAGATTGTCCACGATCCAATGAAACTAGTCCCACTCAATTTGGATACTCTAGAAAGAAGTTATGATTGTTTTACCTGGAACACCTTCTTGAGACTAGTCAATAGGACTAGTCAGATACCCTATCTTACATAAGGTGTATCTACAAATTTAATATGACCCAGAAGATGAAATTTTTACCACACATACCTTACTAATTTATGTAAATGGCCTCCATATTTTAGGGTCTGAAACATTACATAATTTTTTTTATAGCAAAACTTTTACAATGACTCATTTCAGGATGATTCTAGAACCCTATATTGTACATGCTTTATTTCCAAAAGTGTAAGGCCTCAGGAGCTTAATTTTGAACCAAACGTACCTTGATCCGTCTACTAAATATCCTCCAAGCCGTTCCTTCCGAAACGTTGTGAAAAAAAATTTATAGTGAAACTTCCACAGTGTCTCAGATGTAGCAGCGAAACCCCAAGACCTTGAGCTCTGATACCATATGTTAAGAACCAAACATCAATATAGCATAGAAAAACCTCAGGAAAGGTACTCAATTCCTTGAAAAAGAGATAATTTCAGATAATAAGCCTCTTCGAGGGGGAAACCTCCTTTTACCTCACTTAAATGCAAGATGATTCAAAATGAAAATGTCTCCTTGGTATATATAGGAGACTAGGAGGTATAATTACAACTAATGGCCTAAAGATGACATAAATAAAATAACATTACTAATATAATATGCCCCAATTAAGGGGTAATGAGCCAATATTAGGGCTTAACAAAATCATCTATGATCATGAACTTGTTGTTGGAGGGATTGAATCTATTAAACCAACCTATTGTATCTTGGCTTCACTAGGCAGTGTGTAGGTACCATTGCAGGTGAACAAACATTATCTTATTTCTATTCTGCAATCTACTTCTATTGGAAAGAAAGGTCTTAGGCTAAGGTTGCGGTGGTTTTAGTGTCTTTTTGTTCACTTTTTGAACAAAATGTAAAGATGATGAATTTTTCAGTATGATAGATTACCTTGCGACACTATTTTGGTGGGACAGTAGTTAGAACTACCTCTGGTTTCATGTAGAGATAACCCCTCAGAGTAACAATGATACTACAAGGTCGAGACTCATAAATAGCCTGGTGATTCCACATATATGGTTGGCCCAAAAGAACATCATAGACAACTAGCGGGGAAACACCACATAATATCTCATCCTTGAAGGGATAGATGTTGTATCACAATAGACACTATTGGTTGACACAAAGATCTCATCCCTGGTGAAGCCACTTGATGTTGTATGGTTGCAAGTGTGGTGTTGACAATCCCAATTGTTTGATGACCTCTTCTTAGATGAGGTTCTTATGGCTTTTGATA
Source organism: Picea engelmannii (assembly GCA_009831015.1). Classification (NCBI taxonomy): domain Eukaryota; kingdom Viridiplantae; phylum Streptophyta; class Pinopsida; order Pinales; family Pinaceae; genus Picea; species Picea engelmannii. The sequence continues at coordinate 1,228,876 of ML779903.1, read as the reverse complement.
TCAACAATAAAATGCATTGGGGTCCCAATCACCCACATATTTGAATGAAAAAGGAACTCCTCCTCTTTAGGATATGTTGGTTCTTCTAGTTGAAGTGTTGCAGTCGTGACGCTAACAATGGTTTCTGTGTCAATGATCTATCTTCTCCCATTATTTTCTTAATCAGATTCTTAATTAGGGTGTGGATCCTTTTCTTTGATATCGACCACCAATGATTGTTTTGAGTGACATTCATCAGTGTTGTGCCAGGGGATTTTGTGAAAATCGCACCACATTCTAGTGTCCTTCGTTTTTTTGTTACGCTTATTTTCTTGTGGCTTAGACTATTTTTTTCAAGGTTGGTTGTTAGGGTCATCTTTACCATAATTTGGTTGTTGCGTATTTTCATACTACGACTACCATTTGTTATGGTGCCTAAATTTATGCTCGATTTTGACAACATATCGATAGGAAACTCCCAGTGATGAGATTTCTGAAAAATCCATTTTGGTTTGGATGTACCTATGCAGAGGCCTACAATATTTCAGAACCAGATGTCACTCAGAGTGTTTGATACCTATCTTAGTGTGCAAGGTACATAAAGTATTTGTGAAATACGACACTATTCGGCCCCTTTATTTTCACAGTGTGGCCATCTCATGTACTGGTCATCATAGTTACCAACAGGGTAATATTGTTCCTTGACCGCATCCAAAAAAAAATAAAACGTGGGTTCTGTCAGGCTGCTAAATTGAAGATTTGAATGACCTGAAACACTAAATTGTCAAACCAGGGTTGGTAAACTTTGAGCTGCTACATTGTATGTGCGGGTAAGGCTCTAATTTCTATCTGAATGCTATCCTTAGCAGAAAACACAAACTTACTCTGAGAACTTGAATCCTAATGATTATCCTGAAACTTAGCATTTCCTATTTAAGTCATTAACAGAAAATAGTCCTATGTTTAAATGTTGGTACTTCTATTTCCATGCAGAAGTATGATTTCACAAGATTATTCCACCACTACTGTTAATCATCTATCATCACCATTTTGATTCAAGCCATGACAAAAAGAGTATTTTCGGGAATGCATTTAATCTGGTCATCAAAATCAATCTAAATCTGTCTACAGGAAAACAGAGTACTACTCTACCTACTGGTATTGGAAGCTTCCTTTGATTTAACTGTAATCTAACTGTTCTAATTAAGTAGGGTAACTAACTATCTAACAAAGTAAAGTTCATTCCAATTCTAAGTTATGTTCGAATTGAAAACTAGAAACTAATCAAATCTTAGTTCATGTTCTAAACCCTACAGGCATCAGTCATGCATTCAATATTCATCAACATAAAAGATAACAGTATGCGGGAAACGATTCTGTTGAAGAAYGAYTAAACACGRTTCTGAACCAGTCAATCTTTAAACTTTAAGCTATCCTGTATGSAAATTCCAAAMCACYGAGATGAACTAAATCTAAGGCAGAGTAACAYARCGAMTTGAACYGGTTTGGMGGGCCCAACCAAAYGGTACAAAYGCCGAAGGAARGAACCAGAACTAACTACARCATTCTATGCAAACATTGTATAATCTTTTCGCTCCATTAACTCAGAAGAGAAYACTTCAAATCGTATATCGRTCGAATAGCATGACGCAACARCAGTTTGTATTCAGAAATATGTGTTCACGATATAACATAACATAACCCAACCGTTCTCAGGAGTGATCTCCTGTTTATAACAGTCTAAAGCAAAATACATAAAACAAACGGATCCCCGATCCGAAAATAGCTTGGAATCAAGTTTTAAAACGGACTTCACATCTTCGTGACACTTAGTGTCACGAAGTGTGAATGATGAAGAATTAACGACTCAGCTTTATCATTATGCCTTCAATCATCCTGTGAGCGATAACTCTAGTTGTCGTGTGAATCTCGCTGTCTCCCCTTTTGACCATAACGCACAGATCTTGAGCGGCTTCATTGGTATCTCCACGGGGTACGAGTTGGTACCTGGTACTGGCAATCCTGTTCCAAAAATAGAAGTGGTACCTAACCCAAGCGACATTAGTTCCAATATCAATTTAAAGCATCAAAATGCATAAAAATAGCTTGAAACGTAAAGATACCTTAAGTAGCCCCATTGAATGGTAGGGATATGTCAATTATGTCAAAACAAGGCCAAAAAGGGTGGTACTGGGTATAGAAATAGGGGTCTTTGGAATATAATGTAGGCAAAAACATGATCAAAACTGGAGACCAACAGGTTCGACCACATATATTCTAGGCTCCTCTATGGAAGTTTTCTTCAAGTAAGTTTCCCACCAATATTTGACATGGGGGAGAGCCTTAGGGAGTGCAAAGGTGATCTTTTCCTTGTCAAAAATTTTGTGAACAGAGAAATAACCTTCTAGCATATTTAACCATTTTTCTAGGGCATCTACATCTATCTGACATTCAAATATGGGAATATCAAAATTAACTTGAACCTAGAAAGGAGATGTTCCTCCAAAGTGATTTCTTGATGAATATGTGCCTATTATTATCGAAAGGCATTGAAGTATGTGGGAAGAATTATCCATCATTTCATCCCTATGTCACGTGAAAGCTTGCTCCAACAACAAATTAATAGAATATTCTCTCTGCCATTTTTCTTTTCTTCTACCAGGGTTTCTTGGGCGTACTAGAGTGATTTTAACCTATAGAGACAATATTGATACCCAACTCTCTATACTCAAACCTCATCGGGGACATGCACTGAAACACGACAAAGAGCAACCTTCTCTAATACCACTGATCTGTATTATTTTAAGCACAAAATGAGAGAGGAAATATAATAAATAAATATAATGAGTTATTACAAGAGATCCAATAATATAATAGAGATATATCAAATGTATATAACAACAACAACATATATACAATAATACAAAATTTCTATTAATGAATGAAATGTATAGAAATGTAAAATTATAAAGTGAAAGACTCGCTAGAATGGTGGCAATTAATCTCTGAGAAGAGATGTAATGGCTACACTCATTTGGGGCGCACAATATCTCATAGGACAAGTATTGAAAATGAGCTTCATTTTGGGGGCTCAATCAGAGTCTTTGGATATGTTTGAGCTAGCCGATCGTGAAAAAACATCGTTTAGGCCCTCAAAATGGCCTTGGAAGTTTAGGACCTAAAAAACTACTAAAAATAGTATATTGCCAAAAAAAAAAAATTACTCATTTGGAATAGGTGGGTGAACACTGATATCCACCTAGATCAATCATCCCTCCTTTGGAAACAATGGTCTCGATTGCATTGAGTTCCTGGGGGAGAGGGGAAAGCGTTTGTTGAATCTAAATCTTGGTGAGTTTTTTTTCTTTCTAGAGAAGTTGTGTTGCTTAGCTTGTTGAAGATTGTCACAAACTTGTTGCTAGCAGGATTGAATCTGTTCAACCAACCCGTTGTATCTTGTCTTGACTAGGAAGTGTGTAGGTACCATTGTAGGTGAAGAAACAATATCTTATTTCTATTCTACAATATTCTTCTGTTGGAAAGAAAGGTCTTGGGCCAAGGCTGTAGTGGTTGCAGTGTCATTTTGTTCACCTTATAAACAGATTGTGAAGAGGATGAATTATTCAATATGAGAGATTACCTTGCAACACTATTTTTGTGGGATGTTAGTCAAAACTACCTCTGGTATCTTGTAGAGATTGACAAAACAAGAAATTGTGCAAGAAACAAGAAACAGAGTAGACAGCTCGGGAACGATAATGTGGAGAGCACAATTGTATTAGTTGATAGTATAAAACTATAAACGAAAAAAAAAAACAAGAAGATAAATAAGATAGAACAAATCCTAAGGACTGGTACAACTGGACATAACAATTGGGAGTGTACAGTCATACTATGTTGAGGTTACAACTAACACTCCCTCTTAAACTCAACAGTTACAAACATCAAACTAATAATGCCCAAGTGTTGTCTCTCAAAATCAAAAATGATTTTTCCCAATGGCTTTGTAAATATGTTTGTGATATGGTCTCGTGATCCACAAAATTGAAGTGTGATTTCACCATTATTGACTAGCTCACGTATGAAGTGAAAGAGAGTGTCAATCTGCTTGATTTTCTTATGAAAAACATAGTTTTTGGATAATGCAATTGTTGAAGTATTGTCACAGAAGATAGGATTTGTCTCCTTTTTTGTATGTGACATGTCATTCAATAGTCTTCGTAGACACAGATCTTGACAGGAAGCTGAGATAGCAGTGACATACTCTGCCTGGGGAAAAAGGTGTGTTACAACCATGTTATTGATGAGTCTCAACATAGTAGTGTCATTGTTACTCTAGGGGGTGATATCTACAGGATACCAGAGGTAGTTCCGACTACTGTCCCACCAAAAAAGTGTTGCAAGGTAATCTCTCATATTGAAAAATTTAGCCTCTTCACAATATGTTCAAAAGGTGAGCAAAAGGACACTACAAACACTACATCCTTGGCCCAAGACCTTTATTTCCAACAAAATAAGATTGTAGAAGAGAAATAAGATATTATTTCTTCACCTACAATGGTACCTACACACTACCAAGTCAAGCCAATATAAAACAAGTTGGTTGAACATATTCAATCCCACCAGCAACAAGTTAGTGACAGTCTTCAACAAGCTAAGCAACACAACTTCTCTAGCAAGGAAAGAAAATAACCAAGATTATGATTCAACAAATGTTTTCCCCTCTCCCCGGGGAACTCAATGCAATGGAGACCATCTTTTCCTAAGGAGGGACGATTGATCTAGGTGGCTATCGGTGACCGCCCACCTATTCCAAATGATTCAAAAATAGTTTGTTCAAAATTTACTATTTTTTAGTAGTTTTTTGGGTCCTAAACTTTGGGGGAAATATTGAGGGAATATACGGTGTTTTTTCATGATCGATCACCTCACTGGAAGCCAATATTTTTAATTGAGCCCCAAAATTGAAGCTCCTCATCGATACCTTTCAAATGAGCTATGGTGCACCCCAAATGAAGATCATATGCCAAATTTATGCTCCTGGGAATTTGATATATGAAATTACCCAAAACAGGGTCCACAAAACTATTGGCTTTTCATCTTTTGGGGTTAGGGTTTTTTATTTTCTTTATGTTAAGAAATTACTTTGGAGCCTCATTGTAAGAATCATATTCTTATGAATGAGTGTAGCCATCACATCTCTAAGAAGAACTATTCCATCACAGGTAGTTGTGGACAAACTACCTGTATCAACCAAACAAAATGACGCCATTATGGTAGTTGTGGACAAATTGAGCAAGGTTACTCACTTCATTCTCATCAAGTCGACTTGAAAGGCAATAGATATTGTCAATATTTTCATGAAAGAGATATTTATACTACATGGCATGCCTAAGGAAATTATATCCAACAGAGATACAAAATTTACTTCAAACTTCTGGAAATCTCTGTTTGTTGGTTTTGAAACAAAATTGTTATTTAGTACAACCTATCACCTTCAAACTGATGGGAAGACAGAGAGGTTAAACCGAGTGTTATAATACTTGTGGAGGATGCATGTAATGCATCAACCCAATAAGTGAGAGGACTACCTACCACTGGTAGAATTTTCCTACAACAATGGTGTTGGCCCTTGACTAGGTTTTGAGGAAACGTTGGTCATGTTTGACCATGTTTGGGACTTCGACAGGCTGGTCGAAGACGGAGCACCTAGGCGAACCGAAGATCACGGGATCTCACCCATTTTGTGGGATTTTTGGGATTTTATGGTTTAGGTAACAGGTATGGGATATCATCCCATGTGTTTACTCATTCTTAGGCCCCTTTTTGTAATGTATAAATAAGTAGCTAAGGATGTAAGAAGTAGTTACAGTGACTAGAATTGGCTTAGTGCATGGCTAGTTGGATTTGTGCATGAATGAGTTAAGTCTTGCAGAGCTAACTGTAAGCATTTTTGTAAGTTCTTGGTGTAGATAGACTATGTAAGGCTTTGTTCTTTGATCCAATTCATGTAAGGAGGATATGTCGAGGTGCACGTAGATCTCTTGTCCTTCAAAGAGTTGGCTCTGTGGCTTGATGCATGTAAGAATATTGGATGAGAATAATAAAGAAGAAGAAGAGTTGGTGGATGTAGCCCCACACTGGGGTGAACACGTATATCCTATGTTATTATGCTTTGTGCAATGTGTTCATTATGTTTATGTTACAATTTCTTAGTGCAATGTTATTACTGTGTGATCCATTGATTCTTAGTACTTGATATATAAATAAATGCTAGATCTTCTCTGATGTTATGTGCTAAATAATTAGATGTGTTTAATCGTGATTACTACTATGCTGATATACACTTAGGGTTAATCTGTGATGTGGATAAGAATTAGAACTTAATGCATACTGTTAGCTAAGTGCTCTGTTAAGGTGTTGTAATCACAGATCTGTTTCCCAACTAGGTTATAGAAACTTGAGTCCTGCAACCCCCCCTGCCTCTACCTCGAGTGAGACTTCATCTGCTTTGCAGGTGTTGTTGAAAGGGCCAGTGGTTAGGGTTTTATTTGTGCATTGTTGAAGCGTTGAAACTTGGGTCTTCCCCTGTGCCAAAAAATGGTTCTGTTGCCAGAAATTGAAACTATGATTGTTGGGAACTGAAGAAAAGAGAAAGTTATGTATGTAGATTTGTTGTTGTAGTGCATAGTATTCTACTTGACTTATGAGGCTCTGTGCTAAAAACAAAAGTTTGATCTGAAGAAAAGAGGTAAGATCATAAATCTTTGTGCTCTGGTAAAGGTAAGATAAGTGGAATTTTTTTCTTCGAAAGTATGAATTTAGGTATGTTTGATAGATTTTGTCCTAGTCTAAAAACTAGGGAGCAACTAGAAGAAAAAAGATTTGATCTGAATAAATTTGATAGAGATAGTGAAAGATATGTTATTCTTATGCATAGAAAGAATTTTTGGACTAGCAAGTGGATGTAGGATCATAGAAAGAACTTTTGTAGATTGCAGGTCCATCGTTGTTATCCTATTGCGAAGTACAAAAAAGGTTGGGGATCGTTCAAAAGAAAGAGAGGATTGACACTATGTTATTACTGTAGAAGACTAGGCCATCTTGCTAAGGAATGCCCTGGTATAGGTCCTACTTGTCTTTGTTGTAAAGCTATTGGTCATGAGGTTTTGTATTGCCCTAGAATGATTGCTAAAGTTGAAAATATGAACACGAGACAAGAAAACCATGAAGAAGGTCAAGAAACTAAGGATATCTTAGAAAACCGGAATGAATCAGAATGTATGTTATTATAACCAAAAGAAACATTGAATGATCACAAAGACATCAGTCTACCATAGATCTTAAAAGAAAAGTAGTGTATAGAAACAAGAATAGGATACTTCGACATAGACTGTTTATTAGATAAGGAAACGCATGTGAATATTATGGCAGAAAATACTTGGGAAATTTTGGGAAATACTGTTATGATTCCTTCATTGGGAAGGATAGGAATGTTTAAAGGAAATATGATAACGCTATGTGGAAGAGTTACTAATGTACCTACGATTGCTCATGGAACATTGACCAAAGAAGAATTTGAATTCATTAAGTTTGTTGAGAACAACGCCGCTTTTGCACTTTTGTTAGGAAAGACCTGGATTGAGAAAGATCAAATCCGAAGGAAAGCAGAGGAGGAAGTCATAGAACATAAAAAGAAAGAATTAAGGGACTTCATGGCTAAGAAAATAGAGTCACTAATACAAAAACAAGGGGGCAAGTCGAAGCAATAGAAGGCAAGAGAGTTAGTTGTTGAAGTTGAAAGAACGTGTAACATCCACAAAAATAAATTATTTTTGAATTTGAAATTATTAGGAAAATTATTTTTGTTTTTGGTAAATTCGAAATTGGAAACTTTTTGCTATTTATGGCAATTCCAAATTTCGAATTTAGTTAATTGTAATTAATGATTATGATTGTTGGGAAGAGATCTGATTTGACCCAACTAACTACTTGACTATGACACTTGTATGAAACAAAATATTTTATAATTATTGTTGAAGGACAAATGGAGCAACCATGTTAAAATCAACTGACCATGACTCCATGAGTGAGGAACATGTTGGAACTACCTCAGGGCTGATTGTTACAAGTGGAAAATCAAGAATTTGGCTATTGGCAGCCCCTAAAAATCAAGGATTTGGAAAGCTTCGAAAATTCCCAAAGGGGGAAAAGACCTAGGCAAAAAGGACTTTGGATATATAGCATATGAGAGGAGGCAGGACATCACCTAGTATGTTGGGGGGGAATTTATTTATCTATTGCTATTATGAAAACTAACTTCTAAGTGTGAGGCAAGGAGAAGTTTCTGAAACTGAAGGACTCTTACTGAGGAGAAGTTCTGAGTTAGCCCTCATGGATTAATGGTCAGGCTAGGGGGAGATCAGGACAAGTGATTTGGATGTTCTATTCTAAGGTTGGGAAGAATGTGGTTGTTCCATTTTTTATTCAAAAACTATTCAGATATGTCATCCTACTCTATTCTCTGGTTGAATGTTATATGTTTTAATAATTGATAGGATGCATCTGTTTAAGTTATGAATAGAAATATTACTATGGATGGAAACCTGATTGAATATTGTTGAACTTAAGGACTAACAAAATACCTCAAAAACCAGTTCTAAATGGATTAATTATGTTGGCTTATATTGCTGAGTGAATACTATTGTCATTAGATTTACTAGCTGGAAGAATCTATCTGGTTAATCTTCCAGAAGAATAGTTTTGTAGATTAGATTTTCTGTTGTAATGAGATAAAACTGTAGGATAAACCCCCAGTTAATTGTATTTTTGTTGTGTAAACTATCTATGTGCATAATATGAATGGAACCGAATTTTGTAGGTATATATGTATAGACATTTGAACTATTTTTTCTACAATAGAAATAGTAATTATATATATATATACCTGTACACATATTATATAGTGAATATATAAACTGTTCTAACAGATATGTAGAACCAACTGTACAACAAAGTACAAATAGAATGGTCTTTTATATAAAGGAGACATTATGAATATAATCACAGAGATGTATCTATAATTTTCATTTGCAGATCTGACTACACTGATAGCCTCATACCCGTTTTATTTATCTATTGCATAGATTCAATCAATTACTCGTAATGACAAGGAAGAAAAATAATTCAACAGTCACATATTTGGAGTTCTAAAGTAAAGTAAGTAGTTCAGGTATTATTAAACAAAGTTCGGAAAGGAAAAATGAACAGTTCAGACTGTCATTTTACAATTTTGGAATAAAACATTACAACTGTAAACAAACGAACTGAAGTGTATACATCCAGAACCTTTCCATTTTATATACTTAAGATCTACTGTAATAAAATTTGAAGATAAAGCCACAGAAATAAATACAGAATCAATTGAATTTCCTTATAAAGATCTCAAATAAACTGGAAGGGGTCAAAATAGATTTTTGTTCACATTTCTATTCATTCCAGAAATATTTGATGAACGGGTCTATTATTTGAAAGGGTCTATTCGTATTTCCCATATGAATCAATATTTTTTGTTTCAAATAATGATATAGTAATGTTCGATATACATCATTCATTCAAATATACAATAATAAGGTTTAATCCTTATACTCTGTCGTAAAAGTAAGTTACAGAGATAAAGCACCAGCTATCATTAAATAAACAAATCTTCACCCATAGTGATAAATTTTAAAGTTAAATCTTATCAATCCTTAGCCGCCTAGGGCACTCTTGAGAGGGGAGATATGGAACCCGAATACCTCTTATGCATGTGGTAAGGATCGACATCCATGACTTTCGTATGGCCGAAATCCCTACGTGAAATTCCACAAACACCATTAATATTATTCAACAGAGATAAGATGAATATAAATTAAAATAAAAATGATTAATAACATGAAGGTTTATGCAGAGTCACACTTAACTTGTGATTGAGGAGTCTGGTATCCATTCCCTATTGCGTTGGGTTGATCAAAATTACCAGACCAAAGGGGGACAGGGGCCTGAGACTTCTTGATGGGTACCCTCGCAAACATAGGGTCCCATCATTAGCATTGATTATCAAATCAAATAAATCGAAACTCCTCAGGAAAGAAGTAAACAAAATGACATTAACAATGAAGTCTGAAATACATGGTTCATGTAGCGAGAGAAGGTCGGATACATTATTTTAAAATGAAAACATTGAATTAAAAGCTGCAGGCCAAGAACACCATCAAAATCTAGCTAGCATCAACTGAGAGGAAGATTAATAAAAGAAAGAAACACATAGTCAACATTCTTTCTGAGTCACCAGGTTCGAATGGTTGTTGTCACACATAAAGACATTAAAGAATCAGAGCGAAAAATATGACTCAAAATTAAATACAGTTTCTAAAGCAGTGCATGTTATATAACATATCCCTAACGAATTTATTCGATACACATAATTCCCAAACGTTCATTTATATATGACTATGACGAATGGAAATACATAGATCCTGCTGAGGGAATTTTATAGTTGTAAGAATCATCCGATAGTTGGGAAAATGGAGGACCCCAAGTAAAAATTCAAAACGAAATTCCCAACCAAGACTAAAACACTATTAAAAATCTAATCTACCGAATGGAATTGCCTTAACTATTATAGAGTATAATATGCAGTTTATGACATGGTTCCTACCCTATCGATTTGACTTATGGGCGCGAGTCTTTTTAAAGTCTCACAGATACTCAACACCAAAAAATGGTGCAGAAAAATGAAGAAATATAGGGGACGACGATTCCTAAGGGTGAACTGCATACAAAAGCTAAACCTATACAAACTCATTGGAAACGAAAATAAAAAGAGTAGAATGTTGAATCCTTCGGGAGGATTGAGGATAAAGGAAAACGACAGTGAAACCATATCAGAATACCAGAACATTATTAAACTTACCAGTGCGGTCAGATAGGGGTGTCTGCCTCCACCAGGGAAGTCCTCCAAGTCACCACTCCCTCACCGAGAAACTAAAACGCAAAGAAATCTTCAGAGAGATTCACAGAAATGACAAAAGTAAAACCTACTGTAACCCTAAAGAACTTACACCATACAGAGTGAATGCGGAAGGTACGATAGGAGGTGTTGACCATGTCATGGAATCGAGTTGGCGCATCCATATTGGATGGAGGGTCAGGTGATATCCCTCGATATTCGTATACTTAAGGCCTCCATTAATGGACAATCCAGAGGCTTAACTCTCATCTGACAGAGCCTTTCCCTTCACATTAATGGAATACAAAACAAAGAGAGTTCCTTCGTAACTTGAACGACCAAGAACTATTAACTATAACTGTTGTAAGTCCAGTTAGTACATCGTTAGAAAAACTATGATTCAGTTGAGACATCAGACAACTTAGGTATAGTTAACGAGTTTTTAGGATTGAGTTTTATTATTACAAAAACCTTTATGTAAATGGTAACTAGAAGATCTTTAACCAAATATTAATTACATGGGGATTTCGTTCGATGATTTTGGCCATGCAAGGAAAGGCCAAACACCTTATGTTAAACCAACACTTCACCAAGGTGTATAACCCCTACCACAATATGTTAGGCATAATACATGATTTTTGTTTGTATATTCTTTTTAGTTTAAGAAAATGTTAGAATGTGGAGTTTGCCCACTTAGGAACTCTGTTCAATATGTGAAAAGTTGGGTAGTAATGTCATCATTGACAATCAAAACTTAAGAAAAATTATCAGAGTTTAACAATGGAAATAAAGGGTTACTTTCTTTTAATTGCCAGTCACTTTAAGGAATTGGAGATAAATGTCCCTAAGAATTTTTTATTTTTTTTATGACAAATTTGAGGTACATTACATATGGTATCAGATCAAAGGTTACAACACTTGGACCTTGAACAGGGAGAAATTAAGTACTTAGCACATATTTCTATCTATGTAAAACTAACAGACCATTAATATTACAAACAAAAAACTCTTTTTTGTTTTGTGTTAATCATGGCAGCCTAGGATGACACAAAAATCAGACTTGAGGGGAATCCTGAACAAATACCTCCTGAAGATCCAAGACAGAATAGTGACAGAATCTCACCTACTGAAGTTCTAGAAATGATGAGGAATCTCATTGTTGAGCTGCAGGTTTTCAAAGCAGACAATGAGAAACTCAAGAAGGCATAGCAGGAACAACAGGATATAAATGAAGTCATGTTGCATAGTATAGTGACAAAGAAAAGCCGAAAGGACGATAACCATGAAGAAGAGTTCAGTAAAAGGGGCCTCCAATAATTATGGTCCTGAAGCAGAAAAAGTGGACAACTCATCTGAAGGTACACCTTCAGCTGAAGATAAAACAAAAACAGATAGAAAAAGAAAACAGGTAGATCACCTTGAGGGAGAATTTAAGAAAATCAAATCCGCTACCTTTGATTGGGAATCCAGAACTAGGGAGGAAGATGAAGCAGGATTATTAGACATCAAGAAGTATTTCCATATCTACAACTATACCAGCAATATGAAGGTCATAATGGCCATCTATAATCTGAAAGGAAAATCCAACATTTGGTGGCAAGATATGAAATTGGCCAAGGGCCTAAAGGAGAAACAGATAGAATGGTTAGGATTTAAGAAATACTTTAAGAAACAATACATATCTGAAAGTTACTATGAAAGAAAAACCAAAGAATTTAATGAGATATGACTTGGTCAAATGGCGATGGAGGATCTGATAAACAAATTCCTGGAATTAATAAGGTTCGTACCTTATATCCGGGAGGACAAAGTGAAAATCCAGTGGTTCCTAAGTTGTTTACCAGAGTCTTACAAGGACATAATCGAATTTGATAATCCAAAGTCCTTGAGTGAAGTATTTAGGAAAGCTCGAACTTGTTATGACCAATACAAACAACAAACAAAATTTCCCAAGGCTTGGAAAGAAAAGAAACAAGATCGAATGAACCAGCAGAAGAAGGGATACCAGCCAGCTCCTTATAGGAATGCAACAAAAATCTTTCCAAGGAAATATTTTCACTCCAACAATCCAAACATGCAAGGAGGTGGTAAACCAATAAATTTGAGAACAAAGAAATTGGGGACAACCCCCATGAACCGTTAAAATGATGGGAATGTGGAGAACCTCATCTAAGGAGGAACTGTCCACGTTTGATTTCAACAAACAAAACTATTGTTCACAATTTACAGGAATCATCTATAGTAGGGTATGTAGGAATAAGTTTACATCGGATCAATGCAGCCGTGGATGGTCAACAAGCTGAACACCAGTCCTCTGTGGTGGAAATTGAAGGTAAAATCAATAACACTTGTATTTATGTTTTAATTGATCCTGGAGCTACATTAAGTTATATCACTCCTGGTATAGTGGAGTCAAACAAACTTAAGAAAACAAGGCACACAAAATCTTGGCTAGTACAATTAGCAACATGAACGAAAAGAAAAGTTGTCGACTTTATTTCTGATTATGAGTTCAGTTTAGGTGGTCAAAACATAAAGACAAACATGAACATTCTACTGTTAGGATATTACGATTTAATTATCGGAATGGATTAGTTAGAAAGGCATAAAGAAGTGTTAGATTGTTACAAAAAATCACTCAGGTATAAAGATGAAAACGACACTGTGAGGACAGTTCAAGGTATACAAAAACCGGTCTCAGTTAGACAGATTTCAGCAATGCAATTCAAGAAATGCATGAGAAAGGTGTGTCAAGTTTATGCCATCCAAGTAACAAACTTATTAGAAAAATAAATTAAACCCAACTTGGAGGATTTTGTCGTTCTGTAGGATTTCCAAGACCTGTTTGTTGATGAAATACCTAAATTACCCCCAAGAAGGGAAATAGACTTTTCTATCGACCTACTACCTGGTTCATACCCTATCTCTAAAGCACCTTACCGAATGAGTTTGTTGGAATTAAAAGAACTAAAGATTCGGTTGCAGGAATTATTGGACAAAGAATATATCAGACCGAGTGTTTCACCATGGGGAGTGCCAGTCCTCTTTGTGAAAAAGAAAGATGACACTCTAAGATTATGCATCAATTATAGACAATTAAACAAAATGACTATTAAGAACAAGTACCCCTTACCTAGGATAAACGATCTGTTCGATCAAGTAGGTGGGGAAAATATTTTCTCTAAATTGGATTTACAATCTGGTTATCACCATGTTAGGATAAAAGATGAGCACATAAGTAAAACATTTTTTCGAATGAGATATGGAAATTATGAATTTGTTGTCATACCTTTCAGACTCACTAACGTGCCAACTACGTTTATGTGTTTAATGAACAGTATTTTCAGTCATTACTTGGACAATTTCATGTTGGTATTTATTGATGACATTCTAGTATCTTCTAAAACAGAGGAAGAACATGAAGAGAACTTAAGGATAGTGTTGCAAACTTTAAGAAAGCACAAAATATATGCTAAATTCGATAAGTGTGATTTTTATCAGAAGAAAATACAATACCTAGGACATGTAATATCTGTAGAGGGCATTGTAGTCGATCCTGAGAAAATAAGAGCCATCATGGAGTGGTCGATTCCTAAGAATGTGGCAGACATCTAGTCGTTCATGGGAATCACTGGATATTACCACAGATTTATAGAGGGATTTTCCAAAATTGCATACCCTATCACATCACTATAAAAGAAGGGAACCAAGTTGAACTGGTCACAAAAATGTCAAGACAGTTTTAATAATTTAAAGGAATTATTAATGACCACACCCATTTTAAAGGTAGCAGACCCAAACAAAGACTTTACTGTCTGTGTAGACATGAGTAAAGAAGGACTAGGTGGCGTCCTAACTCAAGAAGGGCACATTATTTGTTATGAGTCTCTAAAACTAAAGGAACATGAATGAAACTATGTCACTCGTGACTTAGAATTGGCAGTTGTAATACATGCCTTGAAGATGTGGCGACACTGCATAATGGGCAGAAAGTTTCTGTTGTTGACTGAAAATAGTAGTGTGAATTTTTTGTTTAGTCAGCCGAACCTCAATGCAAGGCAAGCAATATGGCTAGCCTTCTTGAGCGAATTTGAATTTGAGGTAAGACATATCAAGGGTAAGGAAAATAAAGTAGTTGATACTTTAAGCAGAAGAGTTCATGGGTTGTTTGAAATAAATTTTAGCAGGGAAGAAAGTAATCTTGAACAGAGAATAAAGAATGTAGGTAGTAACGATGAAAATTACACTCAAACAGTGGCAGAATTACAGAACACTACAGAAAATTCAGACAAAATAGATCTGAGTTTGGAAAAGAATGGCTTACTAGGATTTTAAAATAGAATATACGTACCAGATTTGGCATAATTAATGTTAACAGTTCTGGATGAAATTCATAAGAAACCATATTCTGGTCATCTAGGATACCAAAAATGATAACAGCACTAAGAAAGTTATTTTATTCACCTAATATGAAGGGAGAAACAACATAATACTTACCTAAGTATTATGTAAGACTTTGGGCCCTAACCATGGTCCAAGGACAACTATTAGCATCTTAGGGACAACCGTGTAACATTTTCTTAAGATATGAATATAATATAATGATTAAAGGATTAAACTATGCTAAGATAGGAGGTTTTACAATAAGAAATTGAAGTCTTAATCTATTATTCTATTTATTTACTATGAAAGGATAAGTTAAACATTCTTATAAATAGGCCATTCATAATTTTGATTGGTTTGGACACTGACACCATTGTCATCACTCATAATGATAGTACACAATCCATAGGTGGGACATACAACCATGAACCCTAGAAATATTCTTTAGGCACTAGTGATTTTCCTTGGATCATGGTTAAGTCCTTGATACCCATACCTAGTGTGCCAAACCTCTTAATAAAATCCATATTATATTTTGGTGTAAATATTCCATTTATAGGGCTTGGTGTAAATATTCCATTTATACAAAATTACTCTTACTCCCAGTACTAGAAGAGAATTCATTATCTACCGTAGGATGAATCAGATTCTTGTAATGCTTTGTGTTGAGAAGGTTAGGTAAGAATGTGAGTAGAAAGGTTGGGATGAGAAATATAGAATCTTATTTCTTGTTGTTTTCACCATGGTGGCCTCATAGCCTAGGTTGGTGGTGGTATCTACACTAGATGGTTGTGATTCAATGGAAATTTTCTCTTACATGACCAATCTCTTGGACCAATTTATGTTAAAAGATAAGTATCATTTTTTTGTTTACGAATATGCAAAATTACTATTACTCCCAGTCATAAAACAATTATGTGTTATTCATGCTATGTGTCATTTTTTTTGTCGGTTTTGAATTTAAGTATACAAGTAAATGAAGGAAAATTTCATGACGCAAGAGAAGAAAATGATTTATACCTTTTCGAAAATGTGTTTTGGATCGTGGAGGTGACCACCCTTCAAACCTGCATTTTTCAAAGACATTAAAAGGTTAAATGACTGAATAATAGCTAAACATATTGAGGAAATAACCATGTACAAGTGCAAAGGAAGGCTACTAGGTGGGCTTGAAACAAGAGAACTCTTAGCTCACACATACACAATACATAAGATAAGACGCCATGTAAAACTCAAGTGCACCACTATCTAAGGGAGTTTTAGCCTTTGGAATACAATGTCCAAGAAGATTAGATATGAAGTCTACCTAATAAAATATCATCCCATGCTTGAGCACCCCATGCATAATAAAAATCCATCTTAACCATATGTATCTAGTGCATCGTCTTCCATACAAGAGGTTCAAGAGAATTTATAAGGCTTGAAGTTCTCATAAGAATGGAGGGAGGCCATGAAGCCTAAGGAAATGGCTGGATGATATGGAGTTCACTATAGTTTAAAATTTCTTAAATATTTCTAACCTACAAGGTTACATATAAAATAAATAATGCAATATAGAAGATGAAATACTCAAAGAAAATGTCTCTAAACTGAAATATGTGCTCGGGTTGTACAACAACTATTTGATAATAATTATTTCAATAGGTCAATGACAATGTATGGCTTTGATGTAAGAATCTCACATGGTGTATTTTACAAATACAAAACACAATCCTAAGACTCTACCACAACTCAATTGACCTTCACTCAAATAGTTAAATAGTAATTAGGCCTCCAAGTGCTTCAATGTATGGTGTTGCAACCCACCATATAAAACACATGAAGGCATGTGAGGCACTATGATTCCACTATAGGGGAAGATGAAAGGGGGGCTAAGGGGAAATAAATCCTGTATCTCCAAGGTCATTCTCAGAACTCATATTCTTCTACAATGTGCCTTAAATGAAGCCATATAGCTTCTTTGAGTTATCAACCAATCCTTGAATCTATGTAAGAGGTTGGTGGGGAAAGTCTTTTCACATAATAATGGGAGCATGGGTTGAGTACAATATTCATTCCATGGGAAGTGTAAGAGTCCTACATTCTGCTAGTTATAGGTAATGTCATCCATCATTTCCACCAATGATATCATTTTCATTGACTCTAACATTGTGGGAAGCACCCTAACATTAATTCTCTACGTATTTCATGTTTTATTCTCCATTTCCAACCCATACCAATTTGGAAATTAACCAAAATCAACATCAAGAAGAGGAAAATTGTAGACTTTGGATGAAATATAGTGGTTGTAGGTTGTTGGTCACTATAATTGCTTATTTAACTAAACAATCAAGTGCTACATAAATTGTCAACCTAGGGAAGTCTGTTATTTCAAAGGTAATCATGCACTATATATGCTCAATCTCAAAAGCAACCTAGAGTTGTAGTAAAAACATATTAATCACACTTTGCCTTGTACAAACTTAAGTTCTAACGTGAATTACAGGAAAGCAATCTACCTATTGCAGAGTTCAATGTTTAAAGAAATAATTGTCCAAAGAATCCTGGATTACATTAAGAAAATAACAACCTGGAAAAGAAATCTTTCAAGACACTGCAAAAGGAAAGACCATCTATTCTATAACCAGAGAACAGGACCCTATTCCCAAAGAAGGAATCTTCAACACTTGTTTCCGATCACCATACTTTTATGAACTCATTGCTAATTTGAAATAATTAACACACACTGAAGATTAACTACCTCTTAACAGAGAATAGGAACCTATTTCCAAAGAAGGAATCTTCAACACCTGTTTCTTATTAGCACACTTTCATGAACTCCTGACTAATTGAAATAACTGACATGCACTGAAGGCTAACTATCTCTAACAGAGAACATGACCCTGTTTCTCAAGTAGGAATCTTCAACACCTGTCCCTGATTATCACTCTTTCATAAATTCACCAAATAGGATTGCTAACTAGAATGATTAACAATTACCCAAGCATGAATCACATGAAAATAATGTAACAATTAGTAAAGCAGAGTTCAGTGAAGTAGTGTTTCAGCAAAGTAGAGTTCAGTAAAGTAGTGTTTCAACAAAACAGAATTTAATCAAGGCATGAACAGAAATAACAATAACACACTACAAAGCTAATGGGTGAATCTTTTGAAGAAGGTGGGCCCTCCCTTCTCACAAGATTCCCCTGAAACAAAAGGGACTAGAGATAAATGCTCAGAACAGTCTTTTATTCATCTGTCAACGTATCATATTACAATCTGAGATGAAACATGTCCTTCTCTGTAAAATCCTTTCTTCATAAAAATAGAAGATCCCTTCTAATGATGATTTCCTCTTATTTAAAGAGGAGAATCCCCTTGATACAATTTGATCATCACATTACATTTGCACATCTGAATCCTATTCTTAGTCGGATCTGATTTCTATACTAGAATAGGATATCCTAGTCTCCCGTAACAGAATGCTATTACAAGTGTTGAGTGAGGTGTTGTTGTTGCGGCTTGGAGTAACAACTTCTTTATTTGTCTTCTTGTTACTGTTGTTGTATGTTGTTTCAACATCGCAAATTGTGGGTTGTTTCAGCCATGGGATTTACGTTCTGACTATTTCAGCAACTTAGTCTCAGGCAACAACGATGGTTAATGCTAGCTCAAGGTGCGGCTGTTGTGGTCAATGTAACAGTTTGTGTTGTTGTTTCAGCATCGTAGACCACAGAGGGTGTAACAGCTTCTTCTGGTGAGTTGATGTTTCAGCATCTTTGACCATGAACTGTGTAACAACTTCTTCTGTGTGAGTTTCAGCATCATTGACCACGAACTGTGTAACATCTTCTTCTATGTGAGTTTCAGCATCGTTGACCACAGACTGTGTGACAGCTTCTTCTGTGTGAGTTTCAGCATCGTTGACCATAGACTGTGTGACATCTTCTTCTGTGTGAGTTGTTGTTTCAGCCACGGGGTTTTGCGTGCTTTAATTGTTTCAGCAACAGGCCTCAATGCTAATCTGCAGTTCAAACTGTTTCAGCACTTATGCATTTTTTATCAATGGTTAAGTACAAGAGTAATGTAAAATTATATGCAAAACAGATTAAACATATAGTAAAGAGAAGAGATGTTGTATACCTTTAGAAAGATAGGGTAAGGTGATAATGTGATTTTAAATGTGAGTGAAACAAGGGTGTAAAGGTAGCAAAAAGTGTGAGTAAAAAGGTACATTGTATGGTCCTAACATCCCCCCCAATTTAAGATGTTGCATGTCCTTAGGCAACTTCACTCTGAATCAGAATCTGAATACCGACTCTGAGCGTGCCAGTTACTCAAGTAGTAGCTGTGGAAGGTGATGTCTGTTGGAGCTCTGAACCCTTGAACGCATTGTAACCTTTGCCAAGTTGTTGTTTCTGTCTTCTTGGGCAACTTATAATGAATTTGATATTTCTCTGCTGGCATCCAAAGGATAGGAAAATGAAACTGATACCCTATCCAACTTTCAGCACATTGTTGAACACACTTGATGTAGCTAGGTACCCTGGAGATTGCTATCTCGAGATTAGTGGGGCTAAAAGGATTGTGTTCCTGTCTTTTCTCGGTAGATTGTTGCCAAAACATGTTATTTTCCTGTAGGGCAGCAATCTCTGTGGATTTAATGAAATGTTGACACTCCTGAAACACTGATGCCTGTAATTGCTGAATGTGTTGAGTCATCCCTTGTTTCTTTAAAAACTGATAATACTCTGTAACAAAGGTGTCAACATTTTGTGGTTCTGGCCTTATCCAGAGAAGGCGATTATCATCATTGTGCTTGGCAGCTAGGAAGTCATCCTGCCATATAATCTGATTGTTAAGGAAGGAGGTGAGTGCCCTAATCTGGATGTCACCGACAAGAGGGTTAAGGTTAAGTTGTCGGTTCTCAGGGATGGCCTCATTATGAAAATATGCCTCACAAAGGAGGTGTTGATCCATAGCAGAAGCTTCTGCAAAGGTTTTAATAAAATCTGCTGGATTTAGTACTGCATGGGGTCTGACTTCTTTGACTAATTTGATCTAAAACCATGTAATTCGTTCCATGAGGAACAGAGAGTAATTGCAGGATGGTTTCCTTGCAGCCAATAGCTTTTGTGCCAAGTCAAATATCAGGAGCAATCTGCCTTTTAGCTCTTTATTCTATTTCTTAAGGGCACAAGATTCCTGGCATGTTTGCTCCAAAGCTTCCCAATTTGAGTAAATATGATTTATCCAAATTTGTCTGTGTTCCTATAGGATTTTGGCCTGTGTAACAACATACTCTTTTTTCCATTTCTGTATTATTGCCTTCTCATCCCATGGTTGAGTTTATGTTTCAGCATTGCAAGTAGTAGGCTGAGGTAGGGTCTGAGTGGCTTGTTCCACAAAGGTGTGGGTATTGATATGGCTGGGGGGGGGCAGGTTCATCGATAGGTAATGTTTGTACAACTTTATTAACAAAAATAGGGGTTTCATATTTAACATTTGTTGCAGGCCAGGGCTTAGTCTTAATTTTGGAAGGTCCTGCTGGTTCTTGTGTAATAGCAGGGTATTCTTCTTTGACTGCAAAAGTCGAAGGTGCAGGGGGAGCTCCTAGCATTGGAATTTGAATTACTTTGTAGCCTGCTTGATCGTAGATGTCCCCACATTGACTACACATATATTCTTTACACAGACTCTCTATTGTAGTCTCCTCTGACATGGTTGCTATGCGAGCTAGGGTGTACAAGTTAAGTTCCTTCTCATATGCTTCCTTTTCCATGGCTAGCTCTTGCTTGTAGGCTTCCAGTTCAGACCTTAGGAACTCATTTTCTTGTAAGATAGAGGCCATTGTTGGTTCTGGTTGAAGAGTGACTAGTTCTTGTGTAGCAGTCATAGCCTCACTAGCTGGTTCTTATGGAGTAGCTACAGGATCGATAGTTGGTTCTTGTGTTTCAGCTTCTTGATGTAAAGAAAGTAATGTTGCAGCTCCCTGGGCATCTGATTCCTGTGTCTCAATAACAATATCAGTAGTTGGTTCTTGTGTTTCAACTATAGCTGGTTCTTGTGTGATAGCTATAGCTGGTTTTTGTGTTTCAACCACTGAATGAGTAGTTGGTTCTTGTGTTTCAGCTACTAAATGGGTAGTTGGTTCTTGTGTTTCAGCTACTGGTTTTGAAACGGATGATGTCACAACATACTGGGAATCTGGTTCTTTTGTTTTAGTGCTCATGGGTGGAATAGGCAAAGATTACGGCATTTGGGAGGTTAGAGGTGTACGGGGTATTAGTCAGATGGGTTGGGGGTCTAGGGCAGCAACAGTAGTGGCTGCCCTTGTTCGTTTTCATTGTAAAAAGGGCGGAAAGAAAGGAATTCTCTTTCGTTTATGTGGGGGCTTTTCCTCAATGATGGGACAAGGAGAATTGTATGGTTCAGAATCATCACTAAGAATATGGAGTGCGGGAGTGGATGATTCTGGTAAAATGTGGGGTGGGCTTGGTATGGTAGGGGGGTTAATTGGATTGATTGGGTCTGTAGGCGGACTGTTAGGTATTTCTAGAGAATCTGGAGGGTTTTGTGGTTGTTGTTCCTACAGATTTTTAGGAATTTCAGCAGCTTCTTGGGGATCTATGGGTGGATTGTTTAGTGGAGGGTTTTGTTGAGAAAAACCCTTTTGGATAAGCAGTTGAACGAGACGGTGATGGGTGAGTGAAAGAGTGGGATCTTTAGCCTTTTTACAGTAGTGCGACATATTTTTAAGACAACCAAGCAAATAGTAAGGAATGTTCACCAATCTATCATGCCGTAAATGAGATAACAAGACAAAGTCATGCTGGTAGACTACCTAGTATCGGCCTTTGTAGGTAAGGTAGTGTTTGATGAATTTTTCAACTTCTAGCCATGGGGCCATCAATGAGCTGAGTCAGATACCTCGGCCTTTAGGTTCAATTTGTTCTCCTTGCAAGAGGAAATCCTGTTAGGCATTCAGGATGATATGTTTGCGGCTGAACATGCGAATGCCATTGGTAGGGAGACCAGAAACCTGTGCTATATCCTCTTCTGTAACTGAAATCCGAACCCCTTGAACAATGGAATGATTTTCCTGGAGATTTTGAGCAAATTGGAGAACCTTTTGTTGATCAAATCCCTGGAGCCTCTGAAAATAACCGAGCCATCCTGCCTGCAGAAATTTTTTATAGGCTTCTAGATAGTGTTCTAACAGGGTTGTCGTGGCAGGTTCATACCGTATAACAGAGCCTCCCATAGCTAACAACTCAGTAAAATACTCCGTCAAAGATTCGAGTAACAACTTCTGTGTAGAGTGAGTTTTTCGAGTGCAAGCATGCAAATGGTGGTGAAACAAACGAAAGGATGGTAAATAGGAATGGCAGTGGTTAATTCGTGTGAAAAAGTTTGATATTTCCTCCCCCCCTTTTAAGTGTGTCTCATAATTATTTTACACGAATGGTAATGATGAGTTGGAATCTTCTCATTAACTATAGCTTAATTGTGTTTACATAAAATTTACATACCTCGCCTTTACCTTTTGATTCGTACTTCAAACAAATTATAATGCCTGTCCATAATAGTTCTGCAGTGGCCGTGGCAGAGACTTTTGATTTGTTAGATGAATTGTATCAAGGATTTGTTGACTGGAAGGACAAAATGTAGTATGAGAGCGTAGAAGCTTATTGACAGAAAATGCCGAAAAGTTGGTGTTTCAGCCATAGAAAGAAGGGCGAAACAATTGTTGAACGGTGTTGTTTCGTGAGTCGGAAAATATGAAGAATTGTTGAATAGTAGTGTTTCGATAATGGAAAATGTGAAGAATTGCGGAATGGTGGTGTTTCGGAAATGGGAAAATGGCAAAAGGTTGCTGACAGTGGTGTTTCAACAATGAGAAAAAAATGGCGAAAAGTTGTTGGATAGTGGTGTTTCAGCAACGGGAAAATGACGAAGGGTTGCTGAACAGTGTTGTTTCAGAAATGAGGAAAATGGTGAAGGGTTGCTGAACAGTGGTGTTTCAGCAATGGGGAAAATGGTGAAAAGTTGTTGACAGTGGTGTTTCAACAATGGGAAAATGGTGAAAAGTTGTTGGACAGTGGTGTTTCAACAATGGAAAAATGGTGAAGGGTTGTTGAACAGTGGTGTCTCAGCAATGGGGAAAATGGTGAAGGGTTGTTGAACAATGATGTTTCAACAATGGGGGAGCTTTCTCTTCTTGAAGTAAGATCATCCTTCCTTAGTAGGCCATTACTTTGATCGAGAATCTGCAAAAATCAATTGTAACATGGTATTTCTTGACAAAGATTATTAGTAAACAAAATCTAATCTAATACTAAAGAAATTAAATTAAAAGAATTAATTGCAATGAGGGGTAGGAGCCCCCTATAAGAAGAGGTAATGAGAGTCTACCACACATGTGGCCTTAAAATATTCTTTGGAAATAGGGCGCTGGTATAGACGGAGCCGATGACCATTTACAAGTAGCGGTGTTTTAGAGTCATTGATTGTGAGGAGCCTTACTGTTCCATTGGGGAAAACAGTGTCTACTTTGTAGGGTCCAAGCCATCTTGTACGCAGTTTCCCTTGAAAATATTTAAACCGAGAGTCGTACAGTAGGGCCTAATTACCTTTTTGGAATTGCTTATGCTTGATAGTTTTGTCATGCCATTTGATCTTTGTTGTTGAATCATAGTTGTTTGATGAATGGAATCTAGTCTTTTTTCATCCAATTCATTAAGTTGTTGCAACCTAGTTGTCTGTGCATCGGTCAAATCAAGGTTGACAGATGAAGTGGTCCTTAAGGTTTTGATTTCAAATTCCATAGGAAAGAAAACACTCTTTCCATAAACTAATTCATAGGGAGATAATCCTGTAGTATTTCTCCAAGTAGTTCTGTAGGCCCATAATGCTTCAGGGAGTTTGTGAGACCAATCCTTTCTATTTTCCTTCACTGTTTTTGTGAGAATGGCTTCTATTACTTTATTTGTGCTTTCCACCTGTCCATTGACTTGGGGGTGGTATGTTGTAGTCATTCTATGCTGAATATGATATTTTTGAAGGGTGGCTTTAAAACCATGAGAAGTGAAAGGAGGTCCTCCATATGTAACTAATTCTCTTGGCACTCCAATTCTGATGAAGATGTCTTCAAATAAGAAATCTATAACTGCTTCTTCGGTCGCTCTATGGAGTGCTTTAGCTTCCACCCATTTGGTCATATAGTCTGTGCAGACCACTATATAAATTTTTTGATTGGATGGGGGGTTAATGGGTCCTACAAAGTCTAAGGCCCAACTTTCAAATGGTTCAAGTACTATCTGGGGGTTTAATGGCATTTCATCTCTATGATTCGGTTGGCCCATTCTTTGGCATCTATCACAAGCCCAGACATATTTCTTTGCATCTTTAAAAAGTGAGGGCCAATAATACCCCATCCTGAGAATTTTATGTGTTGTTCTCTTATCAGCAAAATGCCCTCCACAAGGGCCATCATGACAAGCTTTTAGTAAGTTATAAACCTCATCTTCGCTAATGCACCTTCAGATTTTTTTGATCAGGTCCTGTGTGGAAAAGACACCCACTTATCCAGCTATACCTAGCACTTTGTTGAATGATTCTTCTTTTCTCTCAGTGGGATAGGTGTGGTAGTAACTTCCCTGCAACCAAATAATTAGTGATGTCTGCATACCAAGGTGAGTGAGCAGATACTGCAAATAGATATTCATCAAGAAAGGAATCTTCTACTGGGGTATCATCATCAAATTTTAACCGAGAAAGGAAATCAACAACTACATTTTCTTTTCCTGGTCTATCTACAATTGTAATATCAAATTCTTGCAATAATAGTAACCATCTGGTGACTCAAGCATTTGTAATAGGTTTGTTCATTAAATATTTGATAGCTGAGTGATTAGTATGGACAAGAGTAGAGTAACCAATAATGTAATGTCTAAATTTATTAATAGCATAGATAACTGCTAAGAATTCCTTTTCGATAACTATATAATTGAGTTCAGCAAGAGTCATATTCTTGCTAATGAAATAAATAGCATAAGGGAGATGATTTTCTTCTTGTCCCAAGACAGCTCCTACTGCGGTATCTGAAGCATCCGAGGATATATGAAAGGGAAGTGTCCAATCAGGTCCTCTAAGAATAGGAGTTGTAGATAACTGATGTTTAAGTGTATTAAATTCTTCCTGGCAAGGATTAGTCCATTTGAATTCATCATTTTTCATCAATAGTACAAACAGGGGAGAAGCTATTTTGGAAATTTTTTTGATAAATCTTCTGTAGTATCCAGCATGTCCTAGAAAACTTCTTACCTCTATTTGGGTTTTGGGAGTAGGAAGATCCTTAATGACTTGTATCTTGGATGGGTCTACTTGAATTCCTTGAGATGAGATAAAATTTCCAAGCACTATTCCTTCACTCATCATCATATGACATTTTTCTGTACTTAAGGAGAGGTGGGCTTGTATACATCGTTTAAGTACTTTCTCCAGGTTTTGTAGTGCTCCCTGAAAAGAAACACCATAATGGGTAAAATCATCCATAAAAATTTCCATAGAGTTATTAAGCATATCAGAAAAGATTCCTATAACTGCTCTTTGAAAGGTTGTTGGTGCATTACATAGTCCAAATGGGATAACTCTATAAGAAAAAGTTCCCCATGGGCTAGTAAAAGTGGTTTTATCTTGATGTTGAGGTGCAATTTTGATCTGATTATACCCACTAAAACCATCTAAAAATGAGAAGAATTTCTTCCCTGACAAACTGTCTAACACCTGATCAATGAATGGTAATGGAAAGTGATCTTTTTGAGTTGCTTTATTTAAGGCTCTGTAGTCCACACATACTCTCCATTTTCCATTTTTCTTAGGGAATATCACCAACGGGGAAACCCATTCACTATTTGATATAGGATATATAAACCCTGCATTGAGCAATTTTTGAAGTTCTTCTTTAAGGATTTCTCTTAAATTAGGGTTCATTCGTCGTTGATATTGGCAGATTGGTCGACAATCTTCCTTAATATATATTCGATGAGTACATAATTCGGGAGAGATTCCTTTCATATATGTATAGTCCCATGTGAATGCTTCTTTATTTTCCAGAAGTAACTTCATTAATTGTTGTGTTTCAGCATCTGTCAGGTTAGGGTTTATGTTCAATGTTTTTCTAGGTTCGATTTCTACCGGTATGCTTTTAGAAGAGATGGTGGTTGATGTTTGAGGTGGGTTTTCAGAGTTAAGGTTTTCCTGATTATCTGATTCCAACAGTGAAGCTAGCTGGTTGTGAGTTTTTGGAGTCATGGAGGAGGGTTCACAAATAAAATTATTGATTACTTCATCCTCAGTGGCATCTTTAAGTCTTAAATCTTGTCCGATAGTCAATATGGGTTGAGTAAGCTGATCATCAAAGTCTACCCATACCAAATTATCATTATTAATCAAGGGTGTAGTGTGAGGGTAGAGGGTAAGTTGTTTAGTTTCGTAACCATTGGAAATTGTCATTGAACCTGATCTATAGCTGATAAAAGCATTTGTTGTGGCTAGCCAAGGCCTGCCCAAAATTAGAGGGTGGCCCCCCAACTTTGTTTTAGGTTGTAGTACCACAAAGTCAGATGGATAATTCTAGGATTCCACTGAGATAATTAGGTCTTCAATGACTCCCTCTGGTTTAATTGTGGATCGGTCAGATAAGTCTAGGATAGTTGGGGTGTCTCTGGTTTCATTTTGCAATTGTAACAGTTGTGATGTTTCCAGAGTCATAATATTGATAGCGACACCTAAGTCTACCAGGACTTGAGGGATTATCATTTTTCCAATTTGTACTGAGACGGTAAGGAGAGTGGTTGCATAAATTGTGATTGAGGTAATTGATTTGGGAAGGGGGATTGTTGTCCTCTCCAATTTGGATTCCATTGGTTCTGATATGGTTGTTGTTGTTGTGGAGGCCAAGGAGTCCACATTGACAGATCAACAAAGGGTGGGTTAGTTTGTTGCATGGGTGGGTAATTCATTTGATTTGGATATTGCATTTGATTATAGGGAGGGTAACTCATTTGATTGAAAGAAGGATATTTATTCCAATGATTAGAAGATGTAAATGGCATGTTAGGATTCATACCTTGTCCCCGTAGTTGCCATTGCCTTCTCTGTGTCAACAGATAGACAACTTCAGCTTGTTCCTCAGTTGGTTGTAATGCTGCCTTGATCCCTAGTAAAGATGGACATTGTTGAGTTTCATGATATTTATCATAGATGGTGCAGATTGGCTTTTTGTCCAATGGACATTCCCTTCGTGGGTGCTTGTCTCTGCATTTAGAACAAAAGATGGACAAGGTTGCTTCTACTTCTGCTTGCTTCTTTTGAATCTGCAGGGTGTCAATTTGTGAGGCAAAAGAGATTAACATTTCAGTTTTAAAACCTTCAAGTACATTACCTATTTCGGCTCTTGTTTCTCCCCCACTGGCTAATTTTTGGACTCTTGAAAATGTGGTGTCCCTGCTATTTGATCTATTTCTTGAAGCTCCTCTTGAACATATTTTACATAGGTTAACAATTTCATCGTATGATTCCTTAGATATGTCCCCTTTTCCAAGAATATTTAGCATATCTAGATAGTCATCCCTTACTCCTTTTAATAATGTGGTTTTAATAATATATTTACTTACATTGGGGTGACTGGATCTTTGTAGATTATACTGTAGCCTTTCTACAAAGTCCTCCAGATTTTCATCCTCTTTCTGCATCATCTTAAATAGTTCCTCCCTTTTTTCTCTTGTTCGGCAATAGTCCTGGTATTTATTCAAGAATTTTTGTTTCATTTGGTCCCATGTTGTGATTACATGGCCTCCAAGACTCATGAACCATCTTAGTGTATTTCCTTTCAATGTTGCTGGAAATAGCTTTAATTTTTTAGCATTGGAAATGTAATCATAACTTCTGCATAATATATCAAACTCAAAAAGGAATTCATCAGGATCTTCTGAAGACAAACCATGAAAGTTAGGTAGTGTTGAGAGTGGAATGTTCTTCATGGGGGCTACCCCCCTAGGAAGATCACCAATAGGAAATCCTAATGTGGAGAAAGAGTTTTCATCATTTACCTCTCCTTCAGGACCATCCTGTTCTTCATGATGCAATTATTCATTGTACTCATCCATGTTTTCTTCTGTCTGCTCCCCTCCTGCGCTTGCTCTATCCTCAATGTTTCTTGCTGGTTTCTCAACTGTCTCAGGACTCCAAACTTCTTTCCCCGTTTCAAAGTTGGCTTGAAATGAAGGCTGGGATTTTTGTTTCCGAGAGTTTGGTTGTTGAGCAGCAGATTCAGACTTTGATATAATCTCATCAATATAAGTCTTTCTTCCTCCTCTTTCTCTGCCCCTGCCACCTGTAGGGTCAGTGTCTTTGGGGTCTCTGCATCCTCTCATGCAATCTTTGTATTTGAAAAATCATAAGTTCTTTTGAAATCTATAATTACCTTCCCCGGCAACGGCGCCAAAATGTTGGTCACTATAATTTCTTATTTAACTAAACAATCAAGTGCTACATAAATTGTCAACCCAAGGAAGTCTGTTATTTCAAAGGTAATCACGCACTATATATGCTCAATATCAAAAGCAACCTAGAGTTGTAGTAAAAACATATTAGTCACACTTTGCCTTGAAAAAACTGAAGTTCTAACGTGAATTACAGGAAAGCAATCTACCTATTGTAGAGTTCAATGTTTAAAGAAATAATTGTCCAAAGAATCCTGGATTACATTAAGAAAATAACAACCTGGAAAAGAAATATTTCAAGACACTGCAAAAGGAAAGACCATCTATTCTGTAACCAGATAACAGGACCCTATTCCCAAAGAAGGAATCTTCAGCACTTGTTTCCGATCACCACACTTTTATGAACTCATTGCTAATTTGAAATAATTAACACACACTAAAGATTAACTACCTCTTAACAGAGAACAGGACCCTATTTCCCAAGCAGGAATCTTCAGCACCTGTTTCTGATTAGCACACTTTCATGAACTCCTGACTAATTGAAATAATTGACATGCACTGAAGGCTAACTATCTCTAATAGAGAACAAGACCCTATTTCCCAAGCAGGAATCTTCAGCACCTGTCCCTGATTATCACTCTTTCATAAATTCACCAAACAGGATTGCTAACTAGAATGATTAACAATTACCCAAGCATGAATCACATGAAAATAATGTAACAATCAGTAAAGCGGAGTTCAGTAAAGTAGTGTTTCAACAAAGCAGAGTTCAGTAAAGTAGTGTTTCAGGAAAACAAAATTTAATCAAGGCATGAACAAAAATAACAATAACACACTACAAAGCTAATGGGTGAATCTTGTGAAGAAGGTGGGCCCTCCCTTCTCACAAGATTCCCCTGAAACGAAAGGGACTAGAGAGAAATGCTCAGAACAGTCTTTTATTCATCTGTCAAAGTATCATATTACAATCTGAGATGAAACACGTCCTTCTTTGTAAAACCCTTTCTTCGTAAAAACAGAAGATCCCTTCTAATGATGATTTCCTCTTATTTAAAGAGGAGAATCCCCTTGATACAATTTGATCATCACATTACATTTGCACATCTGAATCCTATTCTTAGTCGGATTCGATTTCTATACTAGAATAGGATATCCTAGTCTCCTGTAACATAATTCTATTACAAGTGCTGAGTGAGGTGTGGTCGTTGCGGCTTGGAGTAACAGCTTCTTTATTTGTCTTCTTGTTACTGCTATTGTATGATGTTTCAGCATCACAAATCGCGGGCTATTTCAACCATGGGATTTGTGTTCTGACTGTTTCAGCAACTTAGTCGCAGGCAGCAGCGATGGTTAATGCTAGCTCAAGGTGCGGTTGTTGTGGTCAATGTAACAGTTTGTGTTGTTGTTTCAGCATCGTAGACCACGGAGGGTGTAACAGCTTCTTCTGGTGAGTTGATGTTTCAGCATCATTGACCACGAACTGTGTAACAGCTTCTTCTGTGTGAGTTTCAGCATCATTGACCACGAACTATGTAATAGCTTCTTCTGTGTGAGTTTTATCATCGTTGACCATGAACTGTGTAACAACTTCTTCTGTGTGAGTTTCAGCATCGTTGACCACGGACTGTGTGACAGCTTCTTCTGTGTGAGTTGTTGTTTCAGCCACAGGGTTTGCGTGCTTTAATTGTTTCAGCAACGGGCCTCAATGCTAATCTACAGTTCGAACTGTTTCAACACTTATGCATTTCTGATCAATGGTTAAGTATGAGGTAATGTAAAATTATATGCAAAACAGATTAAACATATAGTAAAGAGAAGAGATGTTGTATACCTTTAGAAAGATAGGGTAAGGTGATAATGTGAGTTTAAATGTGAGTGAAACAAGGGTGTAAAGGTAGAAAAAAGTGTGAGTAAAAAGGTACATTGTATGGTCCTAACATAGGTGAGCATATAGGATAGGGAAGATAACAATTCATCATTTACTATCCATTATATACTCTTTATATCCTTGAGAGACAAATATAGGTCTTTTAGGAAATTCTTAGAAAGAATACAATAGATCAAGCTCTTTCTATCCACACTAAAGAGAATTAGAGAGAATAATATATCTAAGGGACCATGAAGTACATAAAGTGAATATATTTCTTATGTTTCATGTTGTCATAAAAAAATTATGTGTTATGCATGATGTGTCATTTGTTTTCCAATTTTGAATTCAAGTATAAAAGGAAATGAAGGAAAATTTCATGACGCAAGAGAAGAAAATGATTTATACCTTTTCAGAAATGTATTTTGGATAGTGGAGGTGACCACCCTTCAAACCTGCATTTTTCAAATACATTAAAAGGTTAAATGACTGAATAATAGCTAAACATCTATGACCACCCATATTGCTCGATTATGTCATCGCTCTATGTTTTCAATGTTCAACTTGTTACATCCACATTCTCAATCAAGGCATTTAGCATGTTTATGCATGGAAATAATTCCTCTTTGTATCCCACCTTGTGGAATCACAAGACCTTAACATTGAAATCCTTGGGTTCTTGTCCTTGGCTTATTTTTCTACTCGCAATGATTTTTGGAAGGTTCAACATCATTGTACATATCATAGAGGAATGAATAAGTAGGCTTTGAGGAAATGTTGAGTAGAAAAACCATGTCCATGACACAATGAAAAGCATGGTAATGCTCTTTGTCATGTGAGACACAATGAAACATGTCACAAGACTTTCAAAGTTGCATATATCATGTTACAATATTTTGGAAGTTACATCATTAAGAGAAGCTGAAATTATCATTAAGTGTATAACAAAATTGCATTCACAGATATATGCAAGCCATAGAAATAGCCTTGTGTATAGTATCAACTATATATTGTACATCTAACTGTATTATAAAATTATTACATGCCATCATGAATTTCTTTTAGTCTTCTTTTGTGCTTTCCAGTTCTTAAGCAAATCATCCATGTCCATGTCTTTGTTTACTGGGTGCTCTTCAGCAGTTGATGTTGTTTCAGTTCTTTCACACTAAGTATGTATGGTATCGTACCCACGGCATGGATGCTGTTGTGCGGGGCCATCACCTAAAAAAATAAAAAATATTAAATTTATATGGCCAATTTTTAAATATCATTGAAGTAGTTCATTAATATTAAAAAAAAACTATGCAATGTAATTATTTACCTAGTCCTCTAGTTGGCACCGTTGGAATGGTTGCCGGCCTATTCACCTGATCTTCAGGTCAAGGAGGATCATCTATGATATTCTCGGCCATTGAAACATCAAATATTATAAGTATAAAATTTATAAGTACAAAATTATTAAGTATATGATTAATATATAGACATTTTACCGCTGTGAGCCTTCATCACAGGATTATCTTAGGGTTGTTGGTAAGCACCATGATCTTCTATCTGTGTTTCACTATCAACGCTCTGTTGTCCAATACTAATGGTTTCGTTGATAGTATTGCTCCCCTGACTAAAACAAAGTAAGACATTAAATTATGGACGATATCAAACATTTACATATTTTATAAGTAATGAAAGGTTAATGTGGACTGATTTTTATTTACCTTATCCCATAAATTGGATCTTGGGGTCTGCCCCATGTTTTTGCTATGATCAACCACGACTTTATAACCATACTTGTAACCAATTTGGAGGTCTTCCTCCACGGTTTTAGTTCGAAATTTGTCACCCTGCATTTCCTAAGGGTATGGTTTTTTAATGTTTTTGGCTGCAATTACCTTAAAGTTGTAAGGTGATACAAATAATATTCTTAAGATGTTTGGGTAATTACGATTCGTGACTGTAATCTCGAGTAGCCACCCTGGCCTAGCTTGTGTTGGTCATGTTTGGAAATCCTTTCTTTGGTTGCCTTCGAAGTGTCAGGCAACCTATCATCAAAATTTTCAAGTATGTTATATATAACCACACTTTTATTTAGATATAAAGAAAAATAAAGCTAGTATTGAATTCAAAAAATTGTAATTTACCTTGGCGTACCAGTTATTTTTTCTCCTAATTTTTTCAAAATCTTCTCTTTTTCATCATCAATGATCGCCTTCCACTCCCTCTCTGGAAGAGAGGGAGGACACTCATACCTAGGATTTCTTGCCAAGCTTCGTCTATAAACATCCTGCGTATATTTTAAATATTCACCCACTGCAGATGTGACCACTTTCATATTGAATGTGTCTATACCAAAGAGGCCTTCAAGATAATCCATAAGTTCCTTTTTGAGGTTGGAATTCTAGAAATTCCACCTCATGCGTAAGGTTGCCCCCAAAATAGACAAGGCCTTCCTCTCTACATGCCTATAAAAAAGGATGTTTCCTACACACAAAAAGATATGATCATTAATTTAAAATTAATAATCTAGATGATTTCTGTATGAGGACAAAATTAAATGATTAAAATATGAATTAAAACTACATGGGAGTCTTGATTGTTTTAATGGAAGTCCATTATCATCGACCAAAAAAGTGCATGGAAGGGTCCCCGTGCTTGTCACACGTCTAGCTCCAGGAAATGCAACCATCTCAACCAGATCACTATGATCCTCATCTCTGCCACCATCTCTAGACTCTGATCGAGGTGAGGATGCATGTCAGTGCATGTCATGGATCCTATATAAATGAGGTGTGGAAGATGGAGAAGTAAATAGTGCTCTAGCAGTTGTATGACCACCCGCATTAGGATTCTGTAGCATATCTGTAGCGCCACTACTACCAACACTAGGTTGAACAGGCTCCAAATATTCCTTTATAAAAAATAAAATGTTTTTTCGTGAGATAATGTAAAAGTTAAAGAACAAAGTATCATAATTGAACATATGAGTGCATTAGAAAAAAAATAAATTAAATTATGGTTATTACCTTATATGTGTTAAGTTGTGACATAAGGAGCTTGATATTTTCTTTGATGTCAGGAGTTTGTTCTGGATGATCTAACAAGCTAACAAGCTCCTTGTTATCTTTAATGATATTTTTTTTTAATAAGAGCATCAGATCAGTGCAAGAATAAAACCCCTCCTCATCGGCGGAATCATGATCCACATGGCATGTTGGCTACATATAATTTCAGCAAAAACAATTTTATTTCAATAAAATTATATAAGAAAATAATAAAAATAACGTAAAATGAAAGTGGAAATTGATAATCATTTACATGTTCTATGGTTGGCCCTTTTCCACGATCATCCTGCCACATTATAATATATTTAAAACCCCCAAATATTTAAAAAATTGTTAACGATAACAAAAAAACAATGTTAAAGATAATAAATAAATATAATGCAATAAGTAGAGGTTTCTTAAAGAGGTGTTGCATAAGTACCTCCACATTATTAGTCAATGTTTCTATTCGATTCAAATGGTAATCCACTAATAACTCTTCCCCGGGAGCTATCTTTTTTATTGCGCACAAGACTGCCCGATTCTCTTCGTGTCCCTCATATATGCAATTCAGTTGTTTGTTTGTTTTCCTGGGTCATGTACTATTTATAAACCCTGTGATATTGTCGGAAGCTTTAGGCCTTCCATAAATATAGATAGTTTCTCCCTTATTTTTATCCTTGTTTATTTGTTGTA
The DNA here is from genome assembly GCA_009831015.1 of Picea engelmannii. Taxonomy (NCBI): domain Eukaryota; kingdom Viridiplantae; phylum Streptophyta; class Pinopsida; order Pinales; family Pinaceae; genus Picea; species Picea engelmannii. The sequence goes on along the minus strand of ML779903.1, from coordinate 1,194,439 downwards.
TATAATTTGCGGCGAGTGCATATCTTTGCATACTTCGCATGTACAGAACCAACCACATCCAATCATTATAATTGTAACACAGTCCAACATAGTCCATCAATTTAGTTATTGTATTGTATTTTACAATTATTCCATATATGGAAAATAGCCCCAAGACATGCAGGGAAGATGGTGCAATGCAATATGTCCTATTGTTGACAATGAAGTCAACATCTATAGGAGGTAGTTCCTTAGGTACCCATTGCTTCACCAAATGATTATACCTGAGTGGAAAATCTATGTCTCCTATGCTCTCATCATCATAAGAGCATGATCCTCCTTCGGTAAGAAAAAATTTCATGCATCTACAAAATTTTATTCTGACTTTTTCACCTTTGGTCCTTATTTGCTTATCATATCTACTAGATGAAATCACATTTCTGACCTCTATTTTTCCTAAGCTTTCCTCACTCAACAAAGAAATATCCGACAGGTACCTATTTGGTTGTACCTTCAGTTGCATGTGCACATGTTGTTAGTTAGTAGTCCATCATCATATTCACAGTTCTAAAAAAATATATATATCTTTAGTTTTGGAAGCACAATTAGACTAGGGTGCAATTACCAATATTAGCAATCAACCACCTAATTTAATGTGATATCCCTCTTGATTTTGGACATATTAAGGACATATTAAAAATGTGAAAACACTAAGGACATGATAAATTTATCATATGGATCTAAGAAAAAAATAGTATTAAGGTTGTTGTTTGTTGGATTTGTACAAAATGAACCTAAACAAAAGATTCTCACTTGAACTTACGCAATTCCATAACTTCTAGAAATGGTATAGAAAAATGTAAATACTAGACTAGGATAACCCAAATAGGCACCCTCTACTCAAGGAAGAGGATCCACACAACACAAAATGCCTATAATTTTTGCAAACCCCCATGTGTTGCATTGTCAACTCCCACAAGGACATCCTAAACCCCAATACTATAGGGAAAAAACAATAGTTTTGTAGGAATCAAAGAAATCTAGGGTTGAACATGGGACATAACAACATGAAACCCATATCACATACAAAATTAAAAAACACAAGAATAGATCCAAACCAAAAAACAAGTTAACAAGGAAAACACATACTTTTCTATGTGCTAAAGACCAACTCGAAAAGAAAACACATATGGAAAAATCCAATTTGAAGAACATTTTCACAAGGAAAACACATCCCTTTCTATGTGCCAAATACCAACAATTCCAACCAATATACCAATGAATCTACCAATGTATGCAAGAGGTAGCAATGAAACTACCCACAATCCTATGGAAAAACAACCCTCCTCCATGAAATGTTTTACCACACATTGACAACCACTACAAAACACCATAATCGAGACCAAACCCAAGAGAGGAATGAAAAACATGGAACAACAACCAAATTCCAGAGTACACAATGATCACCAAGACAACCACAACAAAAAACCATAATCGATACCATAACCATGAAACCCATGGGAAACATAGAGCACCCACAAAATTTTAGGCTATGCCACAATGAGCACAATTCATGGCCCACTAAATTCTACAATACACCATGATCTCTAAGAAAACCATGACCAATCACCATATTAGAGACCAGATATAGGAAACTCCATAGTGCACCACAAGAACCAACATAACAACAACCATATGTCATAGTTGATAATACATCTAAAAAACCCATGACAAGAACACACCACCCACCAAATTCTAGGCTACACCATGACAAGCACAGACCACCAAATCCCGACAACAACAAAAACACATGCTAAACCATATTTCATGATAAACCTATGGAATTAAATAAGGACTTAAGGGTGGCAATGGAAGTAGTGGTAGGATAGGGTATCTACCTAATCCATGTTGCATGATAAGTGACACATATTCCACATGCATTTGGCTACATGGGCATCATTCATGAAGATGTTACAATGAATTTTTTTTGCATTTAGTAAAAAAAATAAGTTGAAACACATTCCCTTAAAACCTACCTCCCCATCATCTTAACAATTGACCCCACCAGTACATACTTAGCACCTTAGGACCTCCATCTCAGATACTGACAATACAAATGGAGGTCAGGACTAGGGATTTTATTGCAGACCTAAACGTTATTCATACAAGGATATAAATACTCAGGAGATGTCTAGGAACAATATACTAAATAGTTGCAAATCCTCTCATGGAAAACCAATCATGCATGGAGACATCTTAGAGCTATTGTGGAAGGATTGTTTTCCTGGAAAGTTTGATTATGCCACCCTGAACTTAGAAAATGTTCACCATTTTCTAATTGGTGCAAGTGGTCAAGAAATGGAAGCATGATATCATGGGAAATGAAATAATAATTCATATCAATTGTCAACCTCTACAATATTTGTAGTCACAAAGCAAGCCCCAACAAAACAAGACACTATTGTTGGAAGGGGTTTCCTACAAAACTTTCATCTAGTGATCAAACACAAGAAAGGAGTAACAAATACGGTGACATATATTTTCCTTCTAGGCCACCAATTCCAACAAATTCACCCATATGTACGATCATGAAAGGTGTGTTATTGAAGAGTCTAGCAAAATAAAAGGCCAAACATGACTAGCATAGGAAGGAGGACAAGTTTCAAGTAGGTGTCAACATTTAGTCACACATGAGAAAATAAATATTGCAATATGATATTAATAAGTCAAATCCCAGTTCATCATCAGATCTTTGTTGATAACATTCATAATGACCATGGCTCTAAAGGATCTTCATTGATAACATTCATAACATTATTCACTTGTAAAAAGGATAACCTTTGATATAATTCATGACATTATGCATTAATGCTTATCCATTTTTTCTCTAAATTCTCATTCTTCTTGACAATTAGAAGTTGGATGTCACCTTGGCTAGACTTGTGGGAACTTACAAAATTATGTTATGCTACTCGGTTTGGATTTTATACCCCTATTGTAAAATAATATAAATCTATCAATTTCGTCGTAAATAGGAGGACCTAATTGCTGACAACCAGGCCTCTATATTCTCATCTATTAGTAGAATCCATGTTCAGGAAGATAATCATAATGCAGGGTCTGTTTTTATCATGGAGTCTCTATTACAACATAAGAGGAAAATCAATGCTTTAAAGGAAGAGTGCATATGTTTCATTGAGTTCTATAAATATGGGTTTCATTGAACTCGTGGATATATTGTACATATTGCTAATAGCTTGGCAAAGAAAAACATTGTTGGTTTCTTACATCTTGTCTAGTGATATAATTATAAAAAAATAAGGATTTAGCGATGTTATATTTGTACGAAAATTAACAACCATGTCCATCAGAAAGCACCACAGAATGTATTGTATTTGGAGTTCCTCTATAGCACTGGAAGGGGAATATGTTGATGTCACATGTTTTGAGACAAAAAATGCTTGCCAAATATCCCATGTGTCACTATCTCAATGACTTCAAACAAGTCAGTTGATAGAAGCATATGTTCAGTGGTTTTCCAAAGTATATTTTCATTCTTCACCAACTTGATGGGCATGGTAATATACATGTTTGCAAACATTAATTTTGAAAAATTGCATGGATGGAAAGAATGCTTTTCTGAAATCGAATAGAAAATAATACAGAAAGATAATCCACTATGGGAGACACTATAGAAGGTTATTTAGGTCTTTTCGAGATTTTATTTTATGTCCTCAAAAAATGTTTGACAACTTGCTTCAAGCTGTTGGGATCAAAAGGTACGCAGACACCAGCATGGACATTCTTTTCTAAGATAGATGATGGCTTCAAATAATGAAAAAGAAGTTAATGTCACCATGAAGGACCTAATAGAAATGCATCAAAGAATATTTTACAAATAGTTGGTTCAAGGGACCCAATAGGTAAACCTACAATAGAAATGTATGAAAGAAGAGATGACACTAGATTAACTTCTTAGTATGATGGGGAGCTGTGGATGACGAGGATTTGAACTTGATGAGAGTAGAACCTGGGTGGCAATGATTTGTTACAACAAATTATGAAACTATAATTCTAGGTAATGATAGGGTTATTAGTGATCTAGAACGAGACGACGACCTGATGACTTTGGCATTACTTATGATCAACATCGATCAGTAAGGCTTGGTGTACTGATTCATAATGATGTAGCTAACTTCAGCATTGAAGTGAGGGTAATTGGGAGATTAGTATTTATAGTTCTAAGCAAGATGAATATTAGTATTTATAGTTCTAAGCCTAACTTATAAACCCTAAGCACCTAATACATCCTATATCTCACAAACATTAATCCTTATAATAATCAAACCATATAACCACTTTACTCCATAATATTATAACCCTTATAATCCCTAACACCTAAAGCTTAATTCTATCCATACCTAACCCCTATAAACATTAACCCTTAATCCCTATAAAGCACAATTCTAAACCAATATAACCTTTGTCTGACTTGTAACTCCTAATGACCGAGCAATTGAGAGTAAAGTACATTGTTAAGTAACAAATACGAGAGTTGTTATTGATTTGTAACCCATCGATGGCTCCAACATTGTAAAGGCTAAGGCATGGGTGCAAGTTATTGACAATGGGATAAGTGAAATTTTTGTTGTTATCCATTACCTTGACTCACTCCCTCCAAAAAATGAATTTTTTTTAATTACCTTGACCCACTCCATCCAAAAAGGACAAATGGGACAAGCCATTATTCAAAGGCCACAATTACATATTGGTCGGATTAATGGTGAATGGACATTGTCACTAAGTGGACATTGCATGGGATTCATTATGACATTTTTAATTTTCACATCTCCCAAGGTATCTTCACAACTCTTGAGTTCATTCACAACTCTCGATGCAATCTTACAACTCTCAAGGCATTGGTCAGAATGGCATAAGCAGTTTGGGGGTATTCTTGATTGGTCATTTGAGGATTTCTTGGAGGGGTCTATTGAAGGAGAATTTTCTTTTGTTCACCCAAATTGGTTGTAATATATCTAGTTTATAGGTAGCATGGAGAGCCATAGCCAACCTGGACACTACCCTTATTGTAAAATAATATAAATCTATCAATTTCTTTGTAGACAGGAGGACCTAATTGCTGAGAACTAGGCCTCTATCTTCTCATCTATTAGTAGAATCCATGTTCAGGAAGACAATCATAATGCAGGTTATGTTTTTATCATGAAGTCTCTATTACAACATAAGAGGAAAATCAATGCTTTAAAGGAAGAGTGCATATGTTTCATTGAGTTCTATAAATATGGGTTTCATTGAGTTCTATAAATATTTCAAGTTTGTAAGGTTTTTGGAAATTAAACCTCATAGCATTACAATATTCTGATTCCCTAAGCGACTCACGAATCTTTTTCATAGAATATAGACAAAGGGATGTAGATGTTTATGTATACCACCAAATATCCACAACATAGGGAACCTCCACATCAACAACTTTGGGACCAATTAAAATATTCCACATATACAAGGGACACAAAGAAGAGAGTTGGTTTGGATAGTAAAGGGAAAATAAAAAAGACATGTGGAAAGCTCAGAAATTGCCATGTCATTATCCAAATAATGAAATGGAAAAAATCCTCCAACAAGAACTTGAACTATCTCAACCCAACAGAACTGCTATGTAGAAATCCTTCACATGTAGGTTCATGTAGCAATCTCTTTGCCTTGTTGTTTTTTTCACCTAGCTTGTTAAAAATATGAGACTATTAGGATTCTGGTAAAAGAATAGTCCATGTCAGAAAAATTCAATTATGAGTGTAGGGGTGTTCAAAGATTATACTAGATGAGAATAAATCTATGAGGAATGGCCAATCTGGATACTGGTCCTTATTTCCTAAATGAGCAATATATTAATGAAGAGATTTATGTGCATTTAAAACTGTAAAATTCCCACTCAATTATTTTTGGTCTTTTTCTTGGTTTTACTATGTTGGCCTTTCGTCAAACAATTTGCCACTGAAATGTTTATAGAGGTTGTTATGAATTTACTCATTGTTGTAGCAATTTTATATGAATTACTGATGTGGACTTTTGACAAACACTTGGATTGTAGGATATTTCACACTGTTTGACTGCCTAATTCGTAGTTATGGTATTTTATATGGTTTATTGAAGTGTTTTATATGGTTGGCATAGATTTCATGTTATCCCTCTGATAACATTGTGACCAGGAAAACCCTAGGAACAAAAGTTCAAATTCGAATATGCCCTAACTCAAATCTGCAGAATATCTAATTCAAACATGGTGCCCTAGATCGAATATATAGAATATATCATTCAAACAATGATGCATGTGTGCCCTAGACTTTTCAGAATGAAAATTTTGAAAAGGACAAAGTGAGGAAAATTTACCGGAATGGAAGTCATTGTTGGTCTAATTCACTTCTTTGTCACTCTTTGTCTCTGTGGCTCCTTGGTGGGGTCACCGCGTCTCTTGTTACAGGCCACGTCTCTGTGGCAAGTTTCATCCCTATTTGGTAGAGGATGTAAGGGTCAGGATGAATGTGAATGGGGTTGGCCAAATGGGGTCGATATGAATGTGAATGGGGTTAGGGGTTGGGTTCTGTTCGAATGGAGAATATATATGTTATATATGTAACATATATAACATATATATGTTACATATGTATGTTATATATGTTATATATGTTACATATATAACATATATATGTTATATATTTGTATCATATATATGTTATATATGTAACATACATATAACATATATATGTTTACAATATTTTCATTTTATTTATTTTAAAATATTTTCATTTTATAAATATTTTTTATATTATATGTCATATTTTATATAATATGTTATATAAAATATGAATATATTATATAATATATAGTTTTTGTTCATGATATCAACAAGTGCCCTTGGTTCAGATCTTGGTGGTAGTAGCAAATATTCAAATGAGAACTTTGAAGAGTGAAGTGGGGAAATGTTCCATGTGAACATCACTTGGACATGGGTTAGTTGATCCTAAGAGATGGGGAATCCTTGTATCAAGGGTGCACTCTGCATGAACATTGAAAGAGAATTGGTTTAATATTCCTGAACCGGGACATGGTGGTGGATGACAATGTTAAGAAATATGGAGATGTCATCGGGGGTCTGGGAAGAGTTATCTTTTCTTTTTAATGGCTTTCCCACCCTAAAATCGATTCAACCGAAGATAGGGTCCAACATCTAGAAAATAACCACACATCTTGCGGTGTTTGGTGCCCCCTCGGCGGCCATTGAAAATATGGAGAACCAAGTACCATCCATGCCCAATCATACTCATATCTTCCTCCTTAGATTTTTCAATGCCCACTAGGTTAGCGATATTGATGAGAGAATATCTACCTTGGGCTACTTGTTTTTTGTTGGCTCTAGACCAATTTGTTAGTGCTTTAAGAAGAAACAAGTTGTTATTCTCTTCTCCACTAAAGACAACTATACTAGTGAAGTTCATGTCGGGAAGCATCTTCCCTGGATACAGATGATGCTTGATAAACTTTGTGACAATCAAAGTACCATTAAGCTTATTCATAATCCAATGAATCATCAGAAGACAAAACACATGGATATTTGGATGCAATAAATTTGGCAACCTCATGCTCAAGGACAACTTGTGCCAATCTTTGTTCCTTTAGTAGATCAACAAGTATATATCTTTACCAAATCTCTTCTAGATCCCACCTTCACCAATATAATGGCATGCATTAGTATAAGAGCATTTCCATTAAAAGGCCCTTTAGAGGTGATATTTGGTGTCAAAGTGGCATATGCAGTACACCATTATGAGATTTTGTGCACTAAGGATGGGTCTCATGGATTTCACCATGTTCGTGGGAGAAAAATAAGTTCCTTAGTCCTAAATGAATCTTATAGGGTTTGAGGGTCGTGAGAAAGTCCTTAAACCACCACAAAGGGAATCTACGAGGAATATTTTCCCTTTGAGTAAGATATTATAACCATTAATTTCACAACAAGGGTGGGTCTTAAGGCAATGAATGTTCAAGGGAGGAAATTTAAAGATTTAGACCATAAATGAAACTTGTTTGGCTCATGGGCCATGAACAAGGCCCAAAACCATGAGACAATGCCTCTAAATGATATCTTCGTCCTTCAAGTGGAATATGGGAGTCAAACTATACAAATATTAGTTTTGTTCAATGAATCTATACATATCTTTCTAGCCCCATGTTCATCCAATTGGTAGTTGGGTTAGCTATAAGTCACCCTGGTAGTTCATCCCGTCATATGGATAGTAATTGATATGTATCATGAGCTAATCGAATGTGTGAAAAAATAAAGGTGAAACACATTCCCTTAAACCCTACCTCCCCATCAACTTAACAACTGACCCTTCCATTACATACTTATCACCTTAGGACCTCCATCTCAGATACTAACATGTGGTTGAAGCATGGGTATGTTCTTGAAAGAAAACACATAGTACTATCCCAAAGGAACAATTACACCATTATTAATTGTGATAGGAGGTGATTTGGTGATTTAGCACCATCAATAACATCTAGGCCCACCCACAGTAGGTCATAGCAAGGACTTTCTCTACATGCATCGTTAATTCACCAGATATCCTATGGGGTGCATGAGTCATTAAAACCCCTAACTTCCATCACCCAAACCCTTAGTCAACTAAAACCCCTAACTTCCAGTACCAATATTCATCCTCATATTATCCATAGGGGAATGGAAAACCAGTAACCCCTCTAATATATTTCACACCTAATTCCTATAACCCAATTGAATAATCTTTATAACCCTTGAATATTATAGCATAACCAATTTAATTGTCATTCACTATCAAGCAAGCACCCTAACCCTTGTCCCCAATAACCCTTAATCCCTAAATTATATAACTACTAACCCTTGTAATCTCTAACCTCAAACTCCTATAACCCCTTATCCCTAGCCCATGTAACTGATATGATCCATAACCATTATAAGTTCTGTCACATGTTTCATCCTTAACCTCTATAAAAAATAATCCCTAACCCTTACATTCCAGAAGTTTTATAAGGATTATCAACTAATAACTATATACACTAATGTATGGAACCCTAAACCTGTAACCTCTATAACCCTTAAACCTTTTCATCCCTAATGTTTAACCCATATCCCTTATAATTTGTAGCCCCTGTAACTATAATTTTTAATATTATTATGTACAACCACTATTACCGAGTAACCATCTAACACCTAAGAACCTATGGCCATTAGCCCTAATAATCACTATAATTTATTTCCCAAGATGCATTTGACTCATAACCACTACAATTTTTAGAATCCCAAACCCCTAAACCCTTGAAACTTTAACCCTAATATTTAACCCTTATAACCCCAAACATGTACATTAACTATTACATCTATCCATTATTAGTACTAGTCTATCACCTATGTTAACCCTAATCACTAACCTCTATAATTTCTAACTTATAAACCCCAAATAGTTAAAGCCTAATTTATTAACCCTAAGCACCTAATACCTATATCTCACAAACATTAATCCTTATAATACTCAAACCATATAACCACTTTACTCCATAACACTATAACCCTTATCATCCCTAATACCTAACCCTTAATTCTCGCCATACCTAACCCCTAATCCCTATAAAGAACAATTCTAAACCAATGTAACCATTATCTGACTTGTAACTCCTAATGAGCTTAACTACCATAACCCCTAATACAACATCTCGACATGAAGAGAACTGAAACAAAATCAAAGCCTACCATAACATGGTCCTACAATCTTGATAATACAAAGGTCATGGCTTTGTCAATTGACATAGGTGAAAAGGAAGATGTGTCTAGTGACACCAAAATAACAGGAGAATCATTAGTAGAGAATTGTAAATTCATTGTATTAAGAAAACAATTAAGTAGAATGTGTTTGTTGACACAAAGACAAAAGAATCTA
>ML779903.1:1156118-1179848 GCA_009831015.1 Picea engelmannii | reverse complement strand
CTATGTATAAGCTATTGGTCAATTTTCTTCTATGTTCTGAATGATTTGGGAAATAATGGCTCTTAACACCTTGAAGAATTGGAAATTCTTACGAACCTAAAGGGTCGTTATGACATTGACTCATATATTCCTGTAAAAACATATTGTTATTTGATGCCTCGATAATTTAGGCATAGTGTATATAAAGGCTAGTTATCAACTCCTTCCTTGATAATAATAAGAGGAATATTACTAATATAACAGGAAGAGACTTGTGGATGTCACTTGCACAATTGTTGGAGCATACAAAAAGGAAAATAATAATGAGGTCCAAAATTTTGGGTACATCATGAATATGTTCAATATACAAGGGGTAGACTAATACATACTTTAATTTCAAAGAATGAGCAATGAGAAATGCAACATGTTTAGCTAGATACCTACACCACAAAGTTTGGCATATTACCACAAGTGAGGTAGGATTAGCAACATGATCTTTTATGGAAAGGATGGAGGAAAGATGAAAAGGTAAAGATGGAAGGTTGTGGTGTTAGAGTAGTTCTAACAAAGGCAAGAGAAAGAAGTTGATGACACTAGCATGGCATTGGAAAAATGCATGAGTTGACATAATCCGACTAAGAGTGAACATGAGTGAGAGAGGAAACACACTCTAATATAGGGTTATCACAAGAATAAATGTAACATATGGAAACTTGGAGTTAAGGTGAGCATAACAAATGACATTCATTGTTCTTGGATTTCTGTAGTCATTAAGGTGCCATAAACTAGTCAAGGACATAGCATAAGTCCCATGTGACATACAATAATATGGAGAGTGTGAGCATAATAGGCATAATAAACTAGTAATATAGAGTCATCAAAAGAAAAAAAAACAACACATGGTAGCCTAGATTTATTGCAAGAATGAGAGGTGGCATACATCAGTGGGGTATTTTATGCAAGCGTAGGAGGCGACATGCATCAACTTAAGTTCAATGCAAGTGTAGAGGTGCAAAATACCAATGGTACCAATGGAGGAGAGAGGATCAAAGGAATATATGATGTCACCATTGGGAAGGGATCCATAGTTGCAAGATATGAAATGTGACCATTAAGGGGGAAATCTTTGAAAACAGACCAAAGAAGTGATAGTTGATCCTAACTAGGTAGAGGTTATCTCAAGTAGGGTCTTTCTTGAGATAATGACCTATAAGGGACCCATCGATACTATGACCAAATAAAAATGGAGAAAAAGGGGTGTAAGGAAGAAAATCTAAGGAGGAGAGGCAATACTTTCCCCGAGAATTTGAAGGACTAGGAAAAGAGGAAGAGCATGTAGGAGAGCATGGAACACTAGGAGAGGAAGAAGACAAGGGGAGAACTAGGTAATATTGGGTGCTACCAGGTAAGAAATGGCTAGAGTTGATAATGGGAAGTCTAAGCTAGCCCAAAAAAACTCCCAATAGGAACAATGGACATCTTATAAATCATTTCATTGTTGTTCATATTATATGTTCAAGAGTAAATTAGAGTAATCAAGGGGAGATACATAGCATTCAACAATCTCTTGAAAAATCCCTATGACAAGGGTGACTCCACAATGTTTATTAATGAGAAGATGAGTTATGTCCTATTGTACAAAGCCCCAATGATAAGGAGAGGGGTGAGGAGTGATGGAAAATACTATTGTTTTGGTTACAATTGTCAAGGATTAGAGTGGCAAGTTAGTCTTTGATCTACAAATTATGAGTAAAAAGGATACTTAGAGAGGGGAATAAATTTCATTCGTCATTATGAGTAATGAGGGATCTTTTTAAATAGAGTTTGTAATAGGGACTATTTTTTGTTGGGGAGAAGTGCCCAAATATTGGTGTACCCTAGGATCATCAAGGGTTTTCTCATCTATGTACAAGGATTTGGATGTGAATTGTTATTATAAGAATAAGCATTTTGTAGTAGTGTCCTTTGGAGCCTTATAATACTTGCACTAACATGTGGTATGAGAGGAGGTGTCTAGATTATTGGTATTAGCTTCATGCATTGTTTAATAGGATCTAGGATTTGGACTAGGGATAACAATAAGGTTAGGATTATGGAAATGAATGAAGTGAGGGATCTTTTCTAATTTATTTTCCACAATGAGGATATGGATAAAGACTTTGTATATGGGGGTTCTCTAAAATAGTTATACTTCTTTATAAAAAAACTACAAGTAAACCAAAATTATATTTAAAATAACTACAAGTAAACCAAAACACCACATGGAACTTGGCATATATATCAATATCTACATATTAATGAGGATTTTGAACTTTTACTAGTATAAAGCCTACTTTTAAAAACATGTCAAACCCCTTACCTTTTCATTATTCTTTCGCCAGATCCATTATCCCATACAACTTGATAAGATTTTTCCATGATATGCATTTCCATCACCAAGACCTGCATGAATCATAAAAGACAATTTGTTTATATGAGTAAATAATTAATAAGCAAATAAGCATGTATTTAGTTATGAAAAATACTCTAGAAAAAATTAAGTTGTCACATACCTTAATGAGATTCTCTTTGTTTCAAGAATATGTTATTCTCTACTGAACAGGGCCAACCATGTGAAGGTGGAAGCTCATATGGTCCCTCCCCCCTCACATCGCTCTCAATTCCCCATACCCAAAAAATGTTTTTTTTTATATAGAAAACATATAGACATTAATGCATAACTAGGATAGTCATCAAAACATATGAACATATAAACATCGATAAAGATCCAAATACAAGCCATGAATTTATACATCTAATTTTTCTTTGATTTATGTTTTTTTACATTCATAAAACTGACAATTGGGATATCATCATCATCTAAGGACATTGCATTTCGTGTGCCCTGTCCTTCTATTTTTTGTGTGCACTCATGTACCATACTTCTGGTACGTCACTGATAAGGGTTAGTTGGCATTTGTTTAGGGTCGTGAACTGGAACAACAAAAATGATCATATCAATATGTTGAAATATAATTTAAATAAGTAATTCATTGTTTTGATTAACATTACACTATTTCTCTTTACCTGTCTCTGTAGTTGGGACAATTGGTGCATTTATTTCCTATCCACTTGGTTGCTCTCACATTTGACCCTCCTGAGCTACATGCTCTTCAATTTTGAGAAGATAATATATAAGTATAATTCAGGAAATAAATATCTACAATCACAGTAAATATTTATAATTCTGAAGCATACATACCGGAATGGGTACTGTGCTCTACACTATCACTGGACATGTGGACCCTTGTATGACACAGTGTTTTCTGAATACCGCTTGATTGACTACTGCAGTAGCATTGTTGCTTGAAAAAAAACATAAATACTTAATTAAGGGTGATATAATAAAATATGAATAGACTTTATAAGCATGCTACTGCGGTTTCCTTATTCATTTGATTTACCTGTGTGGCTAGGGATATAGGAGTCTAGCCCAAGATTTTTCTATATTCAATCACACTTTTAAAAACATACTTGTAACTCATCTTCAGGTCCTCCTCGGTGGCAGCAGTGTCGAACATATTTAACTGCAATGCATAACACCATTAAAAATACCAATAACAAAAACATATATTTGTTCGCTACTGTTAAATAAATATTAACCATAGTTAATCATTTAAATCTTACTATTTGGGCCTTGACTTTTCTGTAGCCACCCTGGCCTAGTTTATGTTGGTTGTGTTTTTCCACTCTGGCCTTTGTTTCTTTGGATGTGTCCAGTAGCCTACATATGGAATTTTTGAAAAAAAATAGATATCAAAATTGTTACTTAAAACAAGAAAGAAAAACATAAATGCTCATATTTCACTGATAATATGACATCTGTTGTACCTTGCTTGACCAGCTCGTGGTTGTCATCCTTGTTTTTAAAACAAGTTCTCCTTTGCATCCTCTATTATCACCTTCCACTCTTTCTGGGGAACCATGGGAGGGCACTCGTGCTTGAGGTCTATTTGCAATTTATCCCTATATTGGGCCCTGGTGTATTTTAAATTCTCGTCGACTAACTTTGTAACCACTTTCTTGTTGAAAGTGTTGTCGAACAAGTTTACCATGTGATCTATTAAATCATCTTTATTTTTTATATCTTGTCCATTCCACCATATGTGAATGGTGGGGCCAAACAACTCCAATGCTTTGTCATGTAAGTTTCTATAGAAAACATTGTTTCCTACAAAAACGTGTTATCCATTAATTTATAATAATATCAACAAATTTCCATTTCAATTTCATGGAAAAAATGAATCAATTAATGGGACAATTACTTGAAATCTTCTGAATCTTTATTGGAACACATGTGTCATCCACCAAAAAGGTGACATCTATTGATCCGGTGATTTTAATTCATTTTTCTCCATGCATAATAGTATCTTGTGCACCTACACTATGTTCCTCTCTGGAGTCATCATGTGGAGTCCCAAGCTCCGGCTCATCATGCTCCAGCATGTCATGCCAGTCAAAATCACCCCGCTCATCAATGGATTTGAGGGGAACCTCAGGAGGCTCAAAAAGCCTCACTTGCACTTTGCTATGTCGACCTTTGTTTTGCATTGGACCATCACTGCTACCTATAGTAGTTGCAGGATCAACAGGTTTTCCACGCACGGAGTTTAAAAACTCCTACAAACAGAAAACTTTTCTTTATCATATCATATACAAAATATAAAACTAAAAAATGGATATGAAATTGTCATAGCTAATAAAAATATGTGAAGGTGCCACTTACTCCAAAATTAGTTATTTTAGTTTGTATCTCTACAATTCTTGCCCTGTCCTCCAGTGTTAGGGGTGTTTTTCTATTCAAACCTAGATATTCTATGTTAGCCTTCTTCAAGGCCTTTGTTACAGTTGTCATTGGGTTTGTCGAATAAAATAGTTCATCCTCATCAATATCCTATGTGGGAGCCTTCCCACATTGACAATTCCACAATACATTGATGAATAAAATTAATGAGATGAACTTTAACAATTGAGAAATTTAGTTGTTGTAGTCATAAGTTGTTACTGTATTTAACATTTACCTAATGAGGCACTACAGATGCCTTTCCATGGTCACCCTGGACAGATGTAAAGGGGTATTTTCGGACACGGTCACTTTGTACAGTTGTTGACACAATAAATCAATCAACAAAAGTTATGAAATTCACCTCTAACATTAAAAAAATGAAATATTGCAGTAATATCATAAAAACAATAACAAAATTTCAGAAATTTAGTTGTTGTAGTCATAAGTTGTTACTGTATTTAACATTTACCTGGTGAGGCATTGCGGGTGCCTTTCCACAGTCACCCTAGATATATGTAGCTGGTGATACTCAGACACGGTCACCCTGGACAGAAGTTGACACAATAAATCAATCAACAAAAGTTATGAAATTCACCTGTAACATTTAAAAAATGAAATATTGGAGTAATATCAGAAAACAAATAATGAAATTTCAGAAATTTCGTTGTTGTAGTCATAAGTTGTTACTGTATTTAACATTTACCTACTGAGGCACAGTGGGTTCCTTTCCACAGTCACCTTGGAGAGATGTAGTGGGTGATTTTCTACCACTATCACCCTAGACAGATGTTGACACAATAAATCAATCAATAAAAGTTATGAAATTCACTTGTAACATTAAGAAAATGAAATATTGCAGTAATAACAGAAAAAAAATAATGAAATTTTAGAAATTTAGTTGTTGTAGTCATACGTTTTTACTCTATTTAACATTTACCTGCTGAGGCAAAGTGGGTGTCTTTCCATGGTCACCCTAGATATATGTTAATACAATAAATTAATCAACAAGAGTTATGAAAGTAATTGTAAAAAATGTATGCAGTAAAAATTTGAAATATTGCAGCGATAAATTCTAATAATGATTGATCAAAGGTTGAGTTGAATGGTATATAAGATATTTACCCCTAGAGTCTCACCCCCTCCATCTATTCGATTTGAGTTGTAATCGATCAACAACTCTTCACCTGGAACTATTGTTTTTGTTGCACATACAAATATACGATTTCCTTCGCGTGCCTCAAATATGCAATTTGATTTCTCAATTTTTTCCACTGGTCGTGTACTATTTATAAAGCCCACAATGTTTCCAGTATTTTTTGGTCTTCCATCAATATACATAGTTTCCCCTTTATTTTGATTGTTATCTAGTAGTTGTATATAATTTGTGGCAACTCCGTATCTCTGCATACTTTGCATATATCAAACAAACATCAACCAATGATTGTATTTGTATATTGGTCTGACATACTCCATCAATTTAGTTACAGTGCCATAGCTAACCTTTATTCCATCCATGGAAAATAACCCCAATCCATGTAAGGATGAAGAAGCAATGTGATACATCCTCCCACCGATGAAGAAAAATGTGTCCACTTCAGGTAGCTCCTTAGGTGCCCATGGTTGCACTAGATGTTTATACCTCAAGGGAAACTCAATGTCACCTATGCTCTTAGCATCATAATTACATGACCCTCCGTTGGCAATAAAAAATTTCATGTGGGTACAAAATCTTTTCCTTACCTTTTCCAACCTAGTTGATCTATAACCGGTAGATCTAGTACAACACGTCTCACTTTCAACCTCTCTTACTATATATTTATCATCACTTGAGGAAGATAGATATGACAGATACCTATTTGGTGGTACCCACACTCGTTAAAACAATAAGATAAGTTATCGTGCCAATATACATTTTTGGTACCAGCACGGTTGCATATAGTTGCATTTAGTTGCATAAAGTTGAAATTGCCACACCTATCAGTCATATAGTTGCATAAAGTTGAAATTTCCACACCTAGTTGCGTAAAGTTGCATAAGTTCCATAAAGTTTCTTAAGTTTTTAAGTTGCATGTTGCATAGTTGCATATAGTTGCATAGTTGCATTTAGTTGCATATTTGCATATAGTTGCATATGAAATTGTTGCAATATAGTTGCATATAGTTGCATAAGTTGCAATATAGTTGCATATAGTTGCATATAATTTCATAAGTTTCAATATAGCTGCATATAGTTGCATAAGATGCAATATAGTTGCATTTGACCACTCACCAATATTTGAGAATATAGTTGCAATATAGTTGCAATATAGTTGCATAAGTTGCAATATAGTTGCAATATAGTTTCATTTGGAACCATTGGTACGTTTTCATAATAAGAATAGGCCTCAAGGTGTGTACCATGAATAGAGAGGGAAAAAAGGGCCTTAGGTCCTAAACATATTTTCTTTGGCTCGTTGGCCATTAATAATGCCTCAAACCACCACATCTATCCTATTTAATAGACTATGGTGCTTGGGTGGGATATGGGTGTCATTCACAATTTTTTCACACCATGTATGGAACTTAGGTCTTGTCTATGGTCAGGGAAAGAACATAAGGTTTTTAGGTCCTATTTAAATCTTCTTAGGATTAAGCTTCATGATGAAGTTGTCAAAAAACAACACAAGACATATGTTAAAATATTTAGCCTCTGTGTGGGATCTTTGGTGCCATTAATAGTTTTTTCATAATAAGAACGATTCTCAAGGATTGTACCATGTCTAGGGGAAGAAAACAAGAACATTAATCTCACAATGAAAGTTCTCAAATTCAAGGGCCATGAACTAGGCCTCAAATAACCATGTAGATATTATTTAATAGATATTTGACCTTCTAGTGGGATATGGGTGCCATTAGGATTTGTTTTGCACCATATATGTAATTCAAGGTTTATATCATCACCAAGGTAAGAAAATCAGGGCCTTCTTCCCTAAATGAAGCTTTTTTATGCTTAATGGCCATGAAAAATGCCTCTATTTGGGAATATATGCACCATTAGTATGTTTTGAATAAAAAGAATGGGTTTCAAGACCTATACCATGGCCAAGGGAGGAAATAAAGGGATTTAGGCCCTAAATAAATATTCTTTATCTTAATGGCCATGAACAAGGCCTCAAACCACCATACATATCCTCCCTAAGGGATATATGGAATTTGGGTGGGATATGGTCACTATTCACAAGTTTTGGGCATAATGTATAGCAAAGAACATAAGGTGCTTATGCCCTATTTGAATCTTATCAGGGCTGATATTTGTGATGCAGTCCTTAAACAACCACACAAGATCTATGTAGGGTATATTTGGAACCATTGGTATGTTTTCATAATAAGAATAGGTTTCAAGGTGTGTACCATGGCTAGGAGAGGAAACAAGTACCTTAGGTCCAAAATGAAGCTTCTTCACTTCAAAGTCTATGAACTAACCATTGAATGATCATGTAGATAAAATTTAAGGGATATTTGGCCTTGAGGTGGGATTTGGACACCATTAGTATTTTTTCACATCACATATGGGAGTTTAGGCTTGTACCACCATCAAGGGAAGCAGAAAAGGGAATTAGGATTTAAATGAACCTTGTGTGCTTAATTACCAAGATCAAGGCCTCCAATTAGGAATATGGGCAACATTGGTATGCTTTAAATAATAATAATGGATATTAGGACACCATATGGGCACCATTCACAAGTTTTATGCATCATAGTTGGCTCTCAAGGTCTCCAAGAAGGAACTTAGAGCCATTAGGAGGATATAGTTGCATTCATAAGTTGCATTAGGAGGATATAGGTCACACATTCATAAGTTGCATATAGTTGCATATAGTTGCATAAGTTGCATATAGTTGCATAGTTGCATAAGTTACACATAGTTGCATAGTTGCATAAGTTGCATTGTCTCATAAATTTGCGTAAATTTCCATAAGTTTCATTGTTGTATAAAGTTGCAGGTTGCATAAAGTTGCGTAAAGTTGCATAAAGTTGTGTAAGTTGCAGTGTTGCATAAATTTGTATGTTGCGTAAAGTTGCGTAAAGATGCATAAAGTTGCATAAAGTTGTGTAAAGTTGCATAAGTTTCATTGTTGCATAAAGTTGCGTAAAGTTGCATAAAGTTGTGTAAGTTGCACTGTTGCAAAAAGTTGCATATTGTGTAAAGTTGTGTAAAGTTGCATAAATTTGCGTAAAGCTGCGTAAAGTTGCATAAGTTGCATTGTTGCATAGTTGCATATAGTTTCATAATTTCATATAGTTTTATATTTGCATATAGTTGCATACGAAATTGTTGCAATATAGTTGCATATAGTTACATAAGTTGCACATAGTTGCATATAGTTGCATAAGTTGCAATATAGTTGCATATAGTTGCATGAGTTTCAATATAGTTTCATATACTTGCATATAGTTGCATTTGACCACTCACCAATATTTGAGAATATAGTTGCAATATAGTTGCAATATGAAAAATGCCTCTATTTGGGAATATGTGCACCATTAGTATGTTTTGAATAAAAATAATGGGTTTCAAGACCTATACCATGGACAATGGAGGAAATAAAGGGCCTTAGGCCCTAAATAAATCTTCTTGATCTTAATGGCCATGAACAGGCCTCAAACCAGCATACATATCCTCTCTCAGGGATATATGGAATTTGGGTGGGATATGGTCACCATTCACAAGTTTTGGGCATAATGTATAGAAAAGAACATAAGGTGCTTAGGCCCTATTTGAATCTTATCAGGACTGATAATTGTGATGCAGTCCTTAAACAACCACACAAGATCTATGTAGGGTATATTTGGAACCATTGGTATGTTTTCATAATAAGAATAGGTCTCAAGGTGTGTACCATGGCTAGGAGAGGAAACAGGTACCTTAGGTATAAAATGAAGCTTCTTCACTTTAAAGTCTATGAACTAACCATTGAATGATCATGTAGATAATGTTTAAGGGATATTTGGCCCCAAGGTGGGATTTGGACACCATTAGTATTTTTTTACATCACATATGGGATTTTAGGCATGTACCATCATTAAGGGAAGGAGAAAATGGAATTAGGATTTAAATGAACCTTGTGTTCTTAATGACCAAGATCAAGGCCTCCAATTAGGAATATGGGAAACATTGTTATGCTTTAAATAATAATAATGGCTATTAGGAACTCTACCATGGCCAGGGGAGGGAAATAATGGCCTTAGGCCCTAAAATAATATTCTCTTCCTTAATGGCCATGAACAAGGCCTCCAACCACCACACAGATCCTCTTTAAGGGATCTATGGACTTTAGGTAGGATACAATCACTATTCACAAGTTTTGGACATCACACATGGCACTTTGGATCTTATCCATGGTTAGGGAAAGAACATAAGATACTTAGGCCCAATTTCAATCTTCTCGTTGATCTTTGTGATGTAGTCTTTGTACAACCACACAAGACACTTTTATGGGATATTTGACCTTTGTGTGGGATATTTCATGCCAATAGTACATTTTTCATAATAAGAAAGGAATGTGGGCTTATGCTCTATGAAAATCTTTCTCATGCCTAATGGAAAAGACTAAGTCCTTCTATTGGGAATGTGTGCACCATTAATATATTATGGAAAACAATATTTTGTATCAAGAGATATACCATGGATGAGGTAGGAAAACAAGTGACCTAGGCCCTATACAAATATTCTTGATCTCAATGGTTATGAACAAATCCTTGAAGCACCACACATACCATCTCTAAGGGATCTTTGTCCTGTGGGTGGGATATGGTCACCATTCACAGGTTTTATGCATCATAGTTGTCTCTCAAGGCCTCTAAGAAGGAACTCTCCTAATTCTAGGTAGTGAAGCACCCAATGTGCATCCTTATTGGAACCCTTTTTCATAGAATAATGAATTTAAAAAGGTAATTGTAGAATTGTTGGAGGTGGGAGTAATATGTCCTAGTACTATCCCTTACTCATCCTTAGTGGTCAGCATATTAAAGAAGGAAGGAAATTGGTTCATTTGTCCTCAGTTTTAGGATCACAATAAGTTGATCATCAAGGACAAATTTCCTATCCTAGTTATTTAAGACCACTTGGATAAACTTCATGGAGCCAAGTTTTTCACTAAATTTGACCTTCCTTCCATAAAGCACCAAACCAATATGAAAGAGGTAGACATCCCTAAGATCTCCTTCTACACACATGAATGTCATTATGAGTTTGTGGTGATGCCTTTTGGTCTTTCCAAGGTTCAATCCACATTACAAAGCCTTATGAAAAAGATATTTTGACCCTTCATACACAATCTTGTTATCTAGTATTCTTTGATTATATCTGTGTTTATAATAAAACATAGGAATGTCACATCGAGTATGTTGATAGAGACTTGCAACTCCTACAGGGCCACTATTTTTTCATGAAACGCTCCAAATGTTCTTTTGGGGCTTCATAGGTTGAATACGTGGGTCACATTGTAAGTCAGGAGGGAGTATGAGTTGATCCTATGAAATTCATAGCTATGCAAGATTGGACCAATCCCAAGACCCTGAAGATCTTACGTGGATTCTTATGACTTCAAGGCTATTAAAGGAAGTTTGTGAAAAATTTTGGAAAAAAAAATTCTCCCTTAACTTCACTTCTAAAAAATAATGCCTTTTTCTATAGTGTAGTCATTGAACATTCCTTCTCGGCTTTAAAGGATTCCATGTGCACTACTCCAGTTTTAGAAATTCCATATTTTACTAAGTCTTTTGTATTGGAATGTGAAGCCTTGATCAGAGGTCTTGGAGTGGAATTGATGTAAGAAGGGCACCAATTGGAATTTACCAATAAGTAGTTGTGTGACCGCAATTTGGGTAAATCCACATATGAGAAAGAAATGATGGCCATCCTACATGTAGTAGAGACTTGATGCCCTTATCTCATAGGGTGACGTTTCCAGATGGATAATTAACATCATAGTTTGAAGTACTTTCTCAAAAAAAGGTTATCCTCACCAGAGTAACATAAGTGGGTCACCAAGATGCTAGGGTATGATTGTGAGATTATATATAAGAAGGGTAAATAAAATGTGGTAGTCAATTCCCTATCCGATCAATTTGAGGAGGATGGATCCCTCTTTGCCTTATCTTTACCCATTCCAAGTTGGCTCAAGTAATCCCATTTAGAATATTTGGAAAATGACACTATCATTCAACTCATCCATAGGATTTACAAAGATTCCAACCCTCCTAAAAGGTATACTTGGAATCTAGATACATTTTGAAATAAAGTACAAATTGTTTTAGTAAATAATTCTTCCTTAAAATAAAGGATCTTAGATGAATTTCATTGATTTCCTATAGCAGGTCACTTTGGATTTAATAAAACATATGCACGAAATAAGTGCTCATTCTTTTGGGAAGGAATGAAAATCAACATCCAGGTTTTTGTGGCAACCTATGACACTTTCCAACGAAACAAGAGTGAGATAGTAAATATTTCAAGGTCTTTGAAATCACTAGCGATCCCAACACATATATGGAATGATATCTCTATGGATTTTACAATGGAACTCCCGGGGGTGGGAAAAAAATATATGATCATGGTGTTAGTAAAATTTCTCTCAAAATATGCTCATTTTTGTGCCTTACCACATCCATTTACCCCCTCCTTAGTTTCCCAAGTCCTCTTGTATCATATTTTTAAGTTACATGGAATATCTACTTTCATTGTCTCAAATGGGGACCCTACCTTCACAAACAAATTTTGGCAAGATTTGTTTAAACTACATCGTAGCCAAATAAAAATGAACATTGCATATCACCCCCAAATAGATGGTCAAACCAAAGTGGTCAACAGGTTCTTAGAAACCTATTTGTGATACTTTTCCTTTGAAAAACCACACCAATATGAACAATGAATTCCCCTTGTAGAATGGTGGTTGTTCATGTTCAACCTCATCATTCACAATGGGAAGGAGGTTGTTCATTTTCAACCTCCTCATTTCCATTTCTTTGAAACACTTTTCTTTGAAGATCTTCATTCCTAGGAACATCATCATCCTCATCTATATCATTTTTATTAATGTTAGTCTCCTCACTAAGATGAATATCATCCTACTTATTTGTATATTGGGCATTGCCATAAAATATAGTAGGTGAATGATTTATATCCTCATCCATGTCATTGGAACCACCATCAAACTCTTCACTTGAAGGAATACATTCATCACCATTATCAATACCATTAAATTCCTCACTTAAGGAAATATCCCTTTCATTATTGACATATTTATTGGTACCATTCAAAGCCCTCACTTGAAGGAAAATCTCCATCATCATCAGCACTAGTTCGATCTACCACTAGTTCAATCTACCACTTGTTGTACAATTACTAGCTACAACAAGGTCTCTTATATGTCCTTAGTATCTCTAATTCATCAAGCATTCTATCAAGCATTTCATTAAGCATTCTATCAAGCATTTCTATCAAACATTTCATCAAACAATTAGCATGCACACTCAAGATATAGGAGAAATAAGTCAAACCATTTCCTCCAGCTGTGTGCCCTCCTCTAGTGCAAAACCATGTTCCCTCCTTTGCAAATATGTGTGCCCTCCTCTTCAAATCCATGTGCCCTCCTTTGTAAATCCGTGTGCCCTAGCCTCCTCCAGCGTGCCCTCCTCCTGTGTGCCTCTCCCTCCTTCTCCTCCTTCTCCCTTCCTCCTCTCCCTTCCACTCTGCGTGCAAAAACTTGTGCCCTAGCCTCCTCCCATGCGCCTCTCCCTCCTTTTCCTCCTTCTCTCGGCCTCCTCTCCCTTCCACTCTACCTACGTGTGTAACCCAATCCTCTCCAATAGTGGTGAGCGGTATAGTGGCCGACTGTCTAGTCATATAGTGGTCGACTGTGTAGTGTGTGACTACGTAGTGGCCATGATTGTGTAGTGGTGATGGCGCGTGAGTACTCTAGCATGCGATTTGTATTTGGTTTTTTTGTTATGTTGTTTTATTTTCGTTTTATTTTTTATTTTTTGTTTTTTTATTATTTATATATAATATATATATATATATTATATAATATATAATCCCTAACTCATAGCCCCCAAGACATAAAATCCATGGTATAGACATCTGAAATATCTCATGTGGTCATGTAAGGTTGGATGATCTAATATTTGATGGGAAAACTAGAATATCAAGTTTGAATCAGAAGAAATAAGCAATAGAGTTCATCAAAGCATCATGAATGCACCCCTAAGAGGGTGATCTGGAAGTAGTTTCCCTTGAGAGGGGAACAATTCCTAGGTGATAATAACTCTTTAAATGGTGTAATTAATCTATCAAAGAACTAGAATCTCAAGAACAACCATAGAATAAAAGAAGTTATCAAACCAAGATATTACATGCTTAGGTAGTGCAACAAGTGGTCTCAAGTGTGTTTGAATCATAATGTCAATGTATTAATTAATATTTTATCTTATAAAATAAAAAAGACTTTAGAAAAAAGATAAACTAAAAGAAGTCAAATAGGCCTAGACTATAACTCTTCCAAACTCTTCCATCTAAATCATTAGGGACCCATTGAGAAAAGAGAATAAAGAGAAGGATGAGGGCTTTCCAAACACCTACCATGAGAAGTGATGAAATCCACTATGGTGATGAGTGAAGGTATAAATGAGGTTGTTATAACTAGGAGACAAAGGGTGATGAAATATCAAGGCCTGTAAAAATACATCTTAGGTGTCCTCCCTCATACAAGATCCACCTCGATAGAAGCCTAATAGAATGGACACTAAGATACCTCTTCATAGATGCATGAAACATGTTACCTTTTCTTCAATATCAAATCAAATGGTCATGGAATATTTGTTGGCACAGGGGAAGAACCAGGGTTCAACGCTACAACAACGCACCAACAAAACCTTAGCTACCAGCCCTTTCGGCAACACCTGCGAAGAAGATGAAGTCTCACCCGAGGTAGAGCTAGGGGTGGTTCCAAGACTCAGGTGTCTACAACCTTAGCTGGGACACAGATCTATGATTATAACACTTACAAATCACCTAGCATATCTTACTCATCAATATTCAACCCTCATGATACTTCACATATAGCACAGAGAATCGCAGTATGTACTTAGATCTAATATAATGTAGCACTTAGTCACAACAAGATAGATTAGATTCAGCAGATCAAACATTAAGCATCTTACATACCAGATCTAACATTCATTCATACCTCAGAAGCACAAAGCATAAATAGATCTATCTAAACACATCAAAGAGCTTAGTAAAGGAAGAAATAAACACATCAGGTCAAGGCACAGAGCACGACACACAGATTTACCATGGTTCACCCCCACCCTGGGGCTACATCCACAAAGTCTTCTTATTTATTAGCTTCGGTTAATCAGGTTACAACACAAAGACATATGAATCCCTCTTCGCATAGGACACAAGATCTGTGCAGCTCGCTAGATCCTTCTTCCTTGCACTACAACACAAATCCTTCTACAGTCTCTCATAGAGAATTGCACTCAGCTCTGCAAGTCTTACACAAAATTCACAAAGCCTTGATCACACAGATTCAACCCTTGGCACTTAGCCTACATCACATAGATATATCATCCACTACTCCTGTATATGGCCTAGACATCTATATATACATAAAAAATAGGCCTAAACATGGGTAAACCCATGGGCCGACATCCCAATCCCATTACATTATCCCCAAAAACCCAAAAGGACCCAAAAAGGGGTATAGATAACATGATTTCCGCTTCGCGTTGCGCTCCATATTTGACAAGTTGTTGAAGTCCCAAAAATAGTCAAATATGACCAAGTGTTCCTCAAAACTTGGTTAAGGGCCAACATGCCCCCAACACTCACTTGTGACTCATCCCGAGTCACTCAGGTCTGGGTAAGCTTGCCTCAAAGGTCTCGAGCTTGGCTCGAGCTGCTTCGACCTGTCTCTGTGCTACTGCTTCTTTCTTAGCGAATTCTGGAACAACCTCTTTGCTGATAGGTCCTTCCATTTGTTGCTTGACTATAAAAACTACTTGTTCTAGTAGTGTTCCTTGGCCTTCAATTTCTTCAAACAGTAGGTAGGTTGCTTCCTGTCTAAGCTAGATTTTCTGGGTGACTTCCATCACTTTGTTCTACGTGGTAAGAAATATTTTTTGGGTAGTGCACTGTTCCTGGGATCTCTTCATCCTCTCGATGGGTGACAAGAGCTTGAGATGCGCCTGTACTATATATGCGTGCTTCAGTTCTTCCTAGAGTTGGGACTCCAATTTCTTCAACTCTAGGTCTTCAGATAGTTGTTCATATATCTGTGTGCTTCTTCTACTTAGTTGTTTACATTCTATAGCAAGTGTTTTAATCCTCTCAACGACGCTCTGAGCATTTAATTCTCGCTGGTCACGTTCTTCTTGTGGAGTCTGTGGTATGGCCTGAAGCTCTAATTCCACGACCCTTTGTTGAAGTTGCTGAATAACTTCAGCCAACTTCATCACTTGGCACTCTATGGGCTCTTCGACCTTCTCCTCTAAGCTAGTCACAGAGAGAAATTCTCTATTGACTGCTTCTTCAATTCCTATCTACTTTGCGAGCAACTTCTCTTTATATTTTTGGATCTTTGCTCTGTCTTCTTCAAATTTTTCTTGGAGAGCATTCTTCTCTTATTGTGCAGCTTAGCTCTGTTCAATAATTTGTTGGCACAGGGGCAGATCTAGGGTTCAACACTACAACAACGCACCAATAAAACCCTAGCTAGCAACCCTTTCAGAAACACCTGCGAAGCAGATGAAGTCTTACTCGAGGTAGAGATAGGGGTGGTTGCAAGACTCAAGTGTCTACAACCTTAGCTGGGACACAGATCTATGATTATAACACTTAGCAATCACCTAGCATAGATTACTCATCAATATTCAACCCTCATGATACTTCTCGAATAGCACAGAGCATCGCAGTATGTACTTAGATCTAAGATAATGCAACACTAAGCCACAACAAGATAGATTATATTCGGCAGATCAAGCATTAAACATCTTACATACCAGATCTAACAGTCATTCATACCTCAGAAGCACAAAGCATAAATAGATCTATCTAAACACATCAAAGCACTTAGCAAAGGAAGAGACAAACACATTAGGTTGAGGCATAGAGAACAACACACATATTTACCATGGTTCACCCCCACCCTGGGGCTACGTCCACAAAGTATTCTTCTTTATTAGCTTCAGTTAACCAGGTTACAGCACCGATCCATCTGAATCCCTCTTCGCATAGGACAGAATA
Organism: Picea engelmannii; assembly: GCA_009831015.1. Lineage (NCBI taxonomy): Eukaryota > Viridiplantae > Streptophyta > Pinopsida > Pinales > Pinaceae > Picea > Picea engelmannii. The sequence goes on along the minus strand of ML779903.1, from coordinate 1,162,752 downwards.
TCTACGCAGCGCGCTAGATCCTTCTTCCTTGCACTACAACACAAATCCTTCTACAGTCTCTCACAGGGACTTGCACTCGGCTCTGCAAGTCTTACACAAAATGCACAAAGCCTTGATCACACAAATTCAACCCTTGGCACTTAGCCTACATCACATAGATATATCATCTACTACTCCTCTATAAGGCCTAGACATCTATATATACATACAAAATAGGCCTAAACATGGGCAAACCCATGGACTAACATCCCAATCCCATTACATTATCCCCAAAAACCCAAAAAGGACCCAAAAAGGAGTCTAGCTTCCATGATTTCTGCATCGCGTTGTGCTCCATCTTTGACAAATTGTCGAAGTCCAAAAAATGGTCAAATATGACAAAGTGTTCCTCAGAACTTGGTCAAGGGCCAACAATATTCATTATTTAAATAGCTAGGAGTCTCAATCAAAGCTCTGGTCCCAACCTTGGCATTATCCACTCCAAAGAGTGTGTTTGTTGCTAAATAGGTCTTGACCATATCCTACAGAAATGATTTTAATCTCCCTAATTGGTTAACCACTATGTTTCAAATGTAAATGGTTGTGATGGATTATTTGGATTCATATCCCCGCAACACTAGCTTAACTACATAGTTATTTTGGCCCCAATTGGGGATTTAATGAGTTAAGTTAGATTGTTGATTTTAGACTGAGATTGGGGTCATGAACCAAGCATTTAATTATGGAGTGCAGTGTGTATACTTGTGGTGTAACCAAATTTAGAAGGAAATGTACTTTAAATAGAAATGTTTGTAATTAAAGAGAATTTGAATTGAAAGACTAGTTCAAATGAAGACAAATACTTAAGCAAAAGGAAATTGCTCATCAAAATGAACCTCATAATTAGAAATGAGAATTATTAAATTCAAATCATCAAACAAAATTCTATTTCAACCTAGATATGGACTAAGATTTAGATGGCTAAATGATTCCAAAAGGAAAGGCTAAAAGAAAGAAATCAAATACTAGAAACAAGAGGTGTTCCTTTCTCTAACCAATTAACTTTTCTTTTTGAAATTAAATGATCCTTATAAAAAAAAAAAAATGAGGATTGAAGGTTGGAATATTGATGTGTCTAGTTCAAAGACATTTGACTAACCCACTATCTAGCATCAGTTGATTGGTTCACTCATGTATCTAGTCAACACTAGGTCAGATATTAGCTTTGTAGTCATATCCCTAAGTGAGTTCATGGTGGACCCTCGGAGACTGCATTGGATAGCTATGAAGCATGTGCTTTGGTACTTGAGAGGTACAATGGAGTACTGGTTTTTGTATGAGCACAGTGGTGGAGTGATATTCTCAAGTTTTACAGATGTTGATTGGGTAGGATGTACTGAGGGCAGGAAGAGCACGTCAGGTTTTTGCTTCGATATTGGATCAGGAATTATTTCCTAGTTCAGCAGGAAGCATAAATTTTGGTATTAAGCTATGTTGAGGTAGAATACATGGCATCATGTGAGGCATTATTTTTAAATTTTGGTATTAAGCTATGTTGAGGTAGAATAAAAGCACAAACTGAAAAAATTTCAACATTGGCCCCATTTCGTGGAAATATTTTCAATTGCACACACCTTTCAATCTAGTCAAAGTTGATCTATTAATATCTCTTGTTACTGTGGGGTTATAAATCCTCATGATCCCAATGACCACATGCCTCCAACCTTCTGATATAATGATCATTGGGTGACAACATATATGAAGGGTGATGACTAAGACTAGGGTTTAGGGTTTAGATGATGAATTGATAATGGAAGAAAGCGGGTGTGTGAGACACATTTGAGTCTAGAAACCCTCCCATATCGTTATTCCATGTGAATAGTCTATCCATGTCAAATTTCAATGCATTTAGAAATAGTTTGAAAAAATTTCAACGTTGGCCCCATTCACAGGTTGCTCGTGTCTAGTCCTAGTACAATTTCACAGATGTTGATTGAGCAGGATGTATTGAGGGAAGGAAGAGAACTTCAGGTTTTTTCTTCGGCATTAGATCGAGAATTATTTCCTAGTTCAGCGGGAAGCATAAATCATGGTATTAAGCTATGTTGAGGTAGAATACATGGCAGCATGTGAGGCATTATGGTTGAGGAAGTTGTTCTTTGTATTGTTCGGTGTGGACTTGGAGGCTACGGTGATACATTGTGATAATCATAGTGGCATCAATCTCTATGAGAATCACATGTTTCATGATCATATAAGCAAGCATATAGACATATGTTATCACTTCCTACAAGATTGTGTGCAGAAGGGGGTCATGAGGCTTCAATACATTGAGACTGATGATCATATGGCAGACATATTTACCAAGGCACTGAGCAGAAAAAAGTTTGAGAAGTTCACAGATAATATGGGGTTAGTGAAGAATACCTTACTCGTTAAGAGGGAGTATTGATAAGAGTAACTCAGAAGGTCTTCTTCCATGTGTCTTGTCCTAGCATTTGAGTCTTCTTCCATGTGTCTTTTCCTAGTAATTCATTAATATTGTTTGATTGTAGAATTATTCATGTGGGTATTATTTGAGTCTCAAAACCCTCCCATAGTTTCAAGGCATGCATCTACTATAACCATGTCAAGTTTTGGTGCATACAAGCACAAACTGAAAAAATTTCAACTTTGGCCCCATTTCGTGGCAATATTTTCAATTGCACACACCTTTCAATCTAGTCAAAGTTGATATATTAATGTCTCTTTTTACTGTGGGGTTATAAATCCTCATGATCCCAATGACCACATGCTTCCAAGATTCTGATATAATGATCTTTGGGTGACAACATTTATGAAGGGTGATGACTAAGACTAGGGTTTAGGGTTTAGATGATGAATTGATGATGGAAGAAAGTGGGCATGTGAGTCAAATTTGAGTCCAGAAACCCTCCCATATCATTAATCCATGTGAATAGTCTATCCATGTCAAATTTCAATGCATTCATAAATAGTTTGAAAAAATTTCAACGTTGGCCCCATTCACAGGTCACTGTTGCCCGTGTCTAGTCCTAGTACAATTTCCTTGTAAAATTTGTATAATATATTTGGAGAATGATAATTTTGAGAATGATAATGATGAATTGATGATGGACATAACTACATCATTGGTATGATTAGGCGCAGTCACGCAAAGCTCATCTTGGTTTCGAGAATATTTCATTCTCTACTAAACAGGGGCAACCATGTGAAGGTGGAAGCTCTAATTATGCCCCCCCCCTCCACATCACTCTCAATTTCCCCATATTACCTAATTTGAAATTCTAAAGAACATGTATCATATACAATATTATACAAAATAAAAACATATAAAGATCATATAAAAGATATAAACACATACCTCTTTTTTTCAACAATTAAATATCAGCTATCTTCCTCTTCATCTAGCTCAACATCTGTATTAGGATCTGGTTCAGAATCGATATTAGTGAAAGGCTCATTCATATAAACATCATCAATAACGTCATTTTTTCTACTATAGTTATCGATATCCTTAATGATATCATCGTCTCCTACATTTGGATGATCAACTTCTTCAACTTCTCCATCTGACAAATCGACTACATGAGCCACTTGCTCCTGATATTCATAATCATGATCTTCTTCCTCGTTATTATCTTCATCCTTGGCTACATGATTGTACTTTATTGGTCTTCCTCTTGGATCATATCTAACAACGTATGACCAATCTGCTTTACCAAGTACCTCTGAGTAAAATACTTGCTCACATTGACTTGGAAGAACATAAGGCTTTGTACTCGATTCAAATTCCCTTGTATTAACCATTGTAAATCCATTATCATGCTCAATAACAGTTCTTTCAAGATCAAGTTCATGCATTTGTAGCTTGTACCATTTAACCTCAAATAAAACTATTTTAAAGGAATTAAAATCACACTCAATTATATCCTCCAAATGGCCATAGTACCTATTCTCAGTTTCTTCCAGATTTTTGTCACTTCTAGAGGAAATGTTGGTGACCTTAAACACTATAGTTATCCCAAAATCTGAGGTTTTCTTCTTATCATCCAACATTTTGATGCGAATTTTATGACCATTACACCACATAGCCTTGTGATGTTTCAACTGCAACATGGAAAACAAGTAAAAAATAAATTGCAAATTAACAATCCTCATATAGGACTTACTAAATATATATTTCAATAAATAAACAAACCAAATACATTGAAAAATTGGGAAAAAACTAGGAAAATGTGGGTAACAAATTTAACTTGCCTGTTTATCTTTTAAACCAAAGGCTAAGTCAACTTCCCTCTATGTAAGATAAGGAAATTGATCTCAATGACGATGCGTTGCTTTAATCATCTTACTCACCCCTTCCCATGATAACCTACCGAAGTATTCTTCAGTATATTCTATCCAATGCTCCATCCAATCAAGGTTGTTTGCAATGTATAAATGTAAAGCATCCCACTATTGAGAAACTATATGATAGAATAAAAATTTAATATCATTAATTAGTTATTGTTAATAAATGAATAATTTAATAAATGTGTAATATATTAAATCTACGTCAACATCTAATAATTACCTTTTAAGTATTTGTGAACATGCAGGCATACATAATTAACAAATTAAATACCTTAGTATCTGTGTGAGACATGTGTTTGATAAACCATTCAAAACCTTCAGGTTCACCAACAACAATATAGAAGATAAAAGATTTGTTGTTGAGCCTTCATAAAGAGGTTGACGTGACTTCTCGAGTAGAGGATCAACATCATGACTATCATCCTGGTTGTCCTCATCCATTAGAGAAAATGTGTCTTGGATCAATCTATGTATCTCATCTTCCTGATTTGAATCACTAATGTTATCTCCATCCATATCATCATTAATAAATTGATCAACAACTTCAATATTCTGATCTCTAATTTCATCTCCCCGTAAAGTAGTATTTCTGCTAGTACTTGGCAAATAACTCTTTGGAGGTCGACACTTTGGGGGCATCGTCTATATATTTAAAAACAACATAGAAAAGTTAGTGCGTATAGAAAATATAAAAATACCGATAAGAAATATTACTAAATTCATGACATACTGATTATTACAGAGAACACATTAAATATTGAATCCTCTTACCAAGGGACAATATTCATAACCCCCTTCAGCATGCCCCTTCTCCCTACAATGTCTTTGGGTTGTTTTATTAAAAGTCTTCTATTTTGCAAGCCTCTAAAATCATAGCAAGGGAAATAACATTTTCCATTGCCCCTCGCCTCTAATGTCGGTCTTAACCGAGCAAGCTTCCTGTCATTTTCGTTCATTGTGACAAATCCTTGTCGTGACAAGCAATTGTCTTACCTACACCATACCAAACATTAAGTTGTTAATTTTTTATATTTTAGCTAATCCTTTCAATTATGAAATGTTTATTTATAGTGACCTACATCTTTATAATAAGGTCAACATCTTTATAATAAGGTGATCATATGTGTAGAGGATCAACATCATGACAACATAGATAACATCTTTATAGTAAGGTCATATGCGTACACATGTTTTCTTTATATAATAACGACATATATACCTAACATAAGTTTAGGGTTAGTGCTTATGTATCTTATTAGTCCCTTCTAAAGCAGGGAATATAGCAATCGATTGCAAGTCAAAATTATTTTGACTTTTGTAAATTTACAAAAATTTTAACAACGTTTTATAATGTTTTTCAATAAATATTTATTAATGAGAATTTTATATATAAATAAAAATATTTGTTTTATTTTTAAGTATTCAAAGGTAAAAAAACTCTGAAGTGACTAATTTCCCCTAGTTGGAGGTGACAATTAACCACAAAACTAAAAAAAAAAAATTATTTGCTTTTTAAAAAATCCTCAAATAGCCACGTATTAATTAAAAGTACAAATAATGATTGATGTTACCGGCATTCTATGTGTAGTAAATGTAAGAATACACTTTGGATTTTGAGACTTTGTTTCATCTCCTACTGAGTTGATGACTACACTTTCTCCAACGTCCATATGTACACACCTGACCATGCCAATGACAACGTTTAGCCTCGGGTTTTGTTTTGCATGCTTAAATAATGGAAATTCTTGTACTTTGTTTTTCAAAATGTACAAACCCAATCACATCAACCACAATGTTTAGTATTGGGTTTTGTTTTGCATGCTTAAATAATGGATGATCTCTTTTACATTAATAATTATATGTAATATATATCAACAGACTATCTTGTCACCAATGCCAACCTACCCATTATTTATTACAATATGTTGAGGATAGCAAAGAATTTATGCAGAAGATGGAAATGTTATTAATATTTCTCTTAATATATATGCAAAAGAGGGAAATGTTAAGGATAGTAAAGAATTTATACGGAAGAGGGAAAAGTTACAATATATTGCATCTATTACCCTTGTTGTTATAAACATGAGTTTCCTACCTATCTTATATATACCATAATTTATAATTTATCAATATAATAGTCAACTTCAATATTTTATTCATGGAGATTTCTTCCTTCATTTAATTGAATTAGTAAGTGCTAGCCAACCATTAGGTGTGCAAGTATCCCAACCATTATTGTCACTATTATATTATTTTCAATTTATGCAAGTGTGATCCCTTT
>ML779903.1:1117122-1129035 GCA_009831015.1 Picea engelmannii | reverse complement strand
TCTAATTTACTTTTCCCTTAAATAAATTAGACAATAAATATTAATCTATTATTTCATTCATAATTGAGTGAGTTGGATTTGTAACAGAATTATAAGTGTAGTTAAGTGAGTTAAGATCAGTTGTACCAGTTTTAACTAAACATGCACTAGTGAGAGTTCAGTTAATCAGTGAACTCACATGCAACTGAAGATTCACCACGGTTAACTACATGAATGTCATATCCAGTGGAGACCCAGTTGAGATAATAGGTGAAAGGGATAGTTTGGTTATCAGTTGTGATTTGATCACACATGCAATGGATATGCTTATGAGCATGTGCAAACTAGGCAATTTGTAATTCATTGTGAGAATTCAAATTGCAAAGATTGTGCAAAGGAGGCAAGCTATCTGGACACAAGAATTGGCACATGTATTTGTTGATTTGTGTATGATAGTGTGAAACAATTGTATTGTACTGAGAGCTCTTGGATTAGAGTTTTGTATGAGATTGTTTCATGATTCATGATATACATAATATATGATAGTGGGGTTTTTAGCTTTACGCTTTCCCGGTAAAACTTTTGTGTTATGTGTTCTTGATATTTCACTTTGTGATTGTGGTTGTGATCGTGGTTTAAATTTCCACAAGAATAATAGTAGAAGCAATTATGTATTTAACAGTGGCGTATAATTGTTAGATCAGGCGAATTGCAGGAAATACTTAATTTGTATTGAAATTTCTACAAAATTGAGTTTGATTAACCAAAGACTTTAGAAGACACTATCTGGAATACAAGGTATTGCTATGAGAAATTCAAGAATAAGACAGAACCCCATAAAGACTGGAAGAAGAAAAACAATTCAGTATTCAAGAAGAAGTGATTTAAATCCTCAAGATTTAAGAACCATGGGAAAATCTCTAGGATGAGCCTTCCTACTAGAAGTGTGTATCAAAAAAAAATTCCACCCTAGAGTGGAAATAAACCATTTGGAGAAGTCCCAAGTAAGACTGATAACAAAAAGAGAGAACCCTTGAAATTTTGGGGTTGTGGAGAAGAACATCTGCTGAGATAATGTCCACATAGGAAACATAACAATATGAGGTTCTACAATGTCCAAGAGGCTACCACAGTCAATGATGTGGCTAGGAGCATGCCAAAAAATTATGAAACCTTGGATAATAGACAAGATAACAACCAAGCTTCAGTGGTGGAGATGGAATGTATGATTGCCAACCATCTTGTTTCCATTTTAATTGAACCTAGTTCTAATTTGATTTATGTTTCTCCTCAAGCTGTTAAGAAATGTGAATTGCAATAGGTTAAACATGTTAAATAATGGTTGGTACAACTAGCCATTGGAACCAAAAGAAAAGTAACAGATGTCAAACAAGCATGACAATTAATTATGAATGGATTACCCTCCTGAGAAACCCTAAACATGCTCGCTTTAGGATCTTATGACGTGTTGATTGGCATGGACCAATTGGCTTCCCATAAAACCAATTTGGATTGTTACAATAAAACTTTGGATTGTGAAGATGGAGACGGGAGAAGGATAACCCTATAGGGGATTTGAAATCATGTCTCAGTGAAACAAACATCAACCCTTCAAGTGAAGAAGTATTGCAAAAATGGATGTACCTTGTATGCAATAGAAGTGTTGAACTCTATTTAGAACAACAAACCCAACCTACAGGACTATCCAATATTAAGAGACGATAAATATGTTCCCAGAATAGGTGCCAGGTCTACTTTTGAGAAGGGACATTGACTTTTCAATAGAACTTGTACCAGGAGTGGTGACAATGTTTAGAAAACACTATAGAATGAGTACACCATATCTAGTTGAGATCAAACTACAGTTAAAGGAGATGTGGGACAAAGGATACATTTAGCCTAGTGTGTCCCCATGGGGAGAACTAGCCTTGTTTGTGAAAAATAAGGATGGCACACTCAGATTTTGCATAGATTATAGACAACTCAATAAGGTGACCATCAAGAATAAGTATCCCTTACCAAGGATCGATGACTTGATTGACTCGATGAATTGTGCTACAATATTCTCCAAGATTGAATTGAGATCTGGATACCATTAGGTCTGAATTAAGGATGAAGAAATCCACAAAATAGACTTTAGAACAAGGTATGGTCACTATGAATTTGTGGGGGTGCCATTTCGGCTAACCAATGCACCAACCACTTTTATGTTCTTAATGAATAATGTACTTAGTAAGTTCTTATACATATTCATATTGGTTTTCATTGATGATATCCTAATCTATTCTAAAAATAGGGAAGAGCATGAAGAACATCTCAAGTTAGTTCTCCAAGTACTAAGAGAACATCAACTTTATGCTAGGTTTAGTAAGTGTGAATATTTATAGAAACAAGTCCATTACTTAGGCCATGTTATTTATGAAGAAGGCGTGGCAGTTTCTCCTGACAGGATCAAAGCTATTATGGATTGGCCTACCCCAAAGGATGTATCTAATATTAGATCCTTTATGGGCCTAGAAGGGTACTATAGGAGGTTCATAAAATGATTTTCTAGGAATGGTTTCCCAATCACTTCCCTTGAGAAAAAAGGAGTTAAATTCAATTGGACATAAAAATGTGAAGAAATATTTCAAGAGATGAAATACCTTCTAACCAATGCGCATGTGCTAAAGCTTGCAGACCCAAACAAGAACTTCCTTGTGTGTATAGATGCCTGGAAGGAAGTGCTTAGAGGAATCCTTATGCAAGAAGGACATGTGATTTTCTACGAATCTAGAAAATTGCATGAGCATGAAGTCAACTATGCGACCCACGATATGGAATTGGCTACCATAGTAAATGCTTTAAAAATGTGGAGGCATTACCTCATAGGTAGAATATGTTTTCTTATGACAAACCATAGTTGCTTGAGATATTTGTTTGACCAACCAAAACTCAATGTTATACAAGCTAGGTGGATGGATCTCCTTAGGGAGTTTGATTTTGAAATCAAACATATCAAAGGAAATGAGAATAGGGTGGCAGATTCCCTTAGTAAAAGTATGAAAGTGGTTTGCTTGAAATATGTAAGTGCCATTGAATCAGAGATCAAAGAGAAATTAAAAATTGCACAAGAAACAAATGCATTTTTCAAGACCGTGGCATCATACCTAAAGAAACAAATGTTTGATGATGGCCTGCTAACTTACAAAGTGTTGGACCTTGGTTATGGAAGGTTTTGAAGATTAATGAAATAAGCACGAAGTGCAAACTGCGCGGAAGACAAGTTGACTGAGAGTGGGTCGAAGTGGCCAAAAGAGAAGAAAAGATGGAGCTAAGTAAAAGAAAGCAAGATGTTGGACAGAGAGATTGACGAATACAGATCAACAAGGAAGATGGATTGTGGACAACTCAACGAGAAAAATCCACCAATGGATGCTTTGGAGCACCTCTCATGAAAGAAGGAAATATAGGTTGGCGAAGCCAGAAAATGCGGGTCAAGTTGACCTACGGTTTTAGACACCTAGGGTTTTGGTATTTAGGGTTTTGACACCTAAGTTTCATCCTAAGGTTGTCTGAGAGTTATTGTAATGTATAAATAAAGGTCAAGAGGACCTGGGATGGGTTTGATTATGTTATGATGAGGGATTGTTGTTATTGTAGAGAGAGAAGTATTGTGTGGTGAGAGAAGTCTGTGTTGTAAGATATTTAGTTGGGTGTGAAGATCAACCCTGCAGTTGGGTGTGCAGGGAGGGGAGAGAAGAAGATAAAGAAAGAGAGATCTACAAGCTAAGAGTGCAGATAGAACTGTATGCTTTCATCTAATATATTATAAAGTGCAGTTCTATGGATGTAGCCCTAGGGAGAGGGTGAACCAGGTATACCTTATTGTTGTGTGTGATTGATGTTGTGTTCTTCTGATCTCTTATATATTGTCAGTGCAATATTGTGTTAGATCTGAGATATAGTTCATGTAGTAGGCTTAAGGAAGATAAAGAATAACTAGATTTATGTGTGTGAGTTGACCTGGATCCACTTTTCATTTCCTCTAGTTGTAGACACCTATGTCTTGCAACCCCCTATCACTACCTCAGGTGAGACTTCATCTCCTTCACAAGTGTTTTCGAAAGGGCCAGTAGTTACGGCTTGTTGGTGCACTGTTAGAGTTGAACCCTAGGTCTGCCCCTGTGCCAACAAATGGTTCCGTTGTTGGGACCAAGATCTTCTTGAGGGAATGTCAAGGTGGTTTCCATCGAAGATAGATATTTAGAAGTGGATAGAAGAACAAGAGAGAGACTTCACCAAATCATGGAATAAGAACCCTGATATTAGTACTGAAGACTAGTTGGGAGAATATATCTTTACGGATATACACGAGATTTTCTTTGGAGGAATTCATCAAGAGCTATACGAGTGGCTAGCCAAATTAGCAGATACCTAGTTTGAAATCAGACTTAGACCACCTGTGGTTTGGATGTCGGCACTGATAAAGAAGGTCAAGAGAGTTGATAACGTTGTGTCAAGAGCAGTAGAACATTGGTTTGATAGTACCATTGGAGGGTACATTACTGAGTTTTCGATTGATAGAGTATAATCATATAGCCAAGAAGAGAGATATTGTTGTAAGGGGCCTAGAGGAATATTTTTACATTTTTTGAAGTTGTAGATCAAGATGATATTGCATGAGAAGAACATCTTGAAGATACAGTAATCGGTTATATTAAAGAGATGATGTTCAAGAACTCAGACAGCGACAATGACATAGAGGTCGGACACATGCGTAGTGGGAGAGTGTTCAAAGAAGTTCCTCTGGTGAACTTGTTTGAGCAGAATCACGAACCACCAGCACAAGAAGAAGGGTTCTACAATGGAGAAGAAGAAGAGTTATTGAACGAGGAACATTCAGAGTCCTCTAGGGAAGAAGAAGGCAATACTGAAGAACCTCATCAATAAGAGTCAAAAACTTCAGGAACTGCGCAGACTGTTGAAGTAAGTACTATTACACCTCCTATTTTTTTAACAACGTTAAGTAACCCGAGTGACCTAAGTTATCAGAGAACTCAGAGCACTGGTACAAGTGGTTCAGTGCATACTCAGTCAAGAACCCTACAAATATATATGGTAGATGAGATGAGGTTACCCACCGGTAGGGGAGATGGATCTGAAGATCCTGATCAACATTGGTTCTTATGTGAAGCTATATGGAGTATTAAGAATGTCATTGACGAAGTTGTTAAGAGAGCTTAGTTTAGTACTACCCTGAGAGACCGTGCATTGAATTGGTACATGAAGTTTGTCCAAGGAGTTTCACAACCAAAACCACTGAACGAGATAAAGACTGCGTTGATTTCTAAATTCAAGAAAACCAAGTCGGAGTCACAGTTCATTACAGAGATGAAAGAAATCAAGAAGAGAGTAGTTGAACCTGTTTGGGAGTTTGATCAGAGGTTTAAGACCCTGACAAGTCATTTGAGTTTTCAGATTCCAGATGAACAGAATAAATAATGGTTCATCAGTGCCCTCTTACCACACATCAGAGTCCCTATGATGCAACAAAAGATCACTTCGTAGGCTAAGGCATTGGATATCTCCATAAAACTAGAATCATCCCCTATGGGAGAGTCTAGCTCAGGTATGAGTCAAATTTTGAGTCAGCTAACTAGCTTATCACTGCAGGTCAAAGATATGAAAAAGGATAAGGGAAAATATAAAAGAGAATATATTTGGTGTATTAGATGCAAATAAGAGGGCCATGACAAGGAGCATTGTCCTCTATTTCATGAGTACTTGGATTCAGGAGCCCTGAGCCCTATGCAACAGTTTAATCTACCTTGGTACGAGGTATGTAGAAATAGAAATTTCCCTAGAGAATGTTATTACATGAAAAAATATGTTCAAACACCTACCAACCTTTACTGCACATTCTATAAATATGTGGGGCATGATGAGAAAGATTGTAGGGCTTATGACCTATTGCATGAAAGATCAAGAGACACATATAGAATTCAAGGCAAAGTACAACAAGAAGGAAATACTACGCAGTTTAACTCTCCAGGAAGAGGAAACTTCAACCCTCACGGTGGATTCAAAGGAAGAGGACGAGGAGGAGGTATGGGTCGAGGTCGATGTTAGATCATTTGTTATAACTGTCCATAGATAGGAAATTTGGCAAGGGACTGTCAGAACCCTTGTACCACTTACAGCTACTGCAACTCATTTGAACATGTTATTGAAGATTGTCCCATGTTGTTAGCCAAACTTCAGGAGAGATGAGGAGGAAACCCACAAGTAAAATTGATCTCAGCAGAACCTCGCGGAGAGGATCCCAGATTTTTTGTTATCACTAGAGGAGGCATTGTTACCATAGAAGACAGAGTGACCCTAGGGAAGACTACAGAAGAATCAAGAGTTAGAAGAGTTGCAGAGTAGACACAAGAGTTTGATCCGAGGAAAGAAAAGAAGACATTTGAAGAGGCAAGAAAAGAGTTTGGAAGATGTTGGGCCTGAGATATGATCACTTTTATGACGGTTATTATACACTTTTGTCACATGTACATATGTGTTTTCTCATATTTTAAAGGAGCTTTTTGAAGAATTTCATGATAAAATGGTATGATCGACACTAGGTATGTGTAATTCATGTTTAATGATTATATTGAGTATAATTTGTCATGTTTTATGATTAACAAGATCTAATTCATGTTTTTCTGGTGTTACAGGGAAAAAACACACCATGTTTCTACTTCCGACACTTGATCTGACACTCCTTCTAGTACTCATTCCGACACTTGATCCAACACTCTGTCCAGCACTGCGCATTGCACAAAAATGGAGGGTGACTTGGCGGTTATGGTATTGGCGGCCAGTGATGGGCGAATCGGGAATTTGGGTTTTGTTCATGCTTTTCCCCTCCAACTACTGAGCTCCTGAAAACTCAGTTTCAGTTGTTCAAGAGGGAGATTATTGGCTTGCTCCATTTTATCAGTTAGGGCATCATTTAGTGTAATTTGTTGAATTTAGAAGTGGTTCGACCCTCCTGTGGTCGAGCACTTGGCCTGTAAAAATTATGAATACCACTGAGATGGTCAGAAATAAGTTAAGAATTAGAATTGTCGGTGAGATAGATAGAAAAATGATTTTAGTCTGTTTTGAGTTTTTACACTGCCAGATTATGCCAAAACTGCATTTTTGAGTTTCTATGGTGAATTTGACCTGCTGAGTTTGTGGTGTGTTTTTAGAGAGTGATAACGACTTGCTAGGGGGCCCACCAACAGTTTGGTAACTGTCTTCATGTTTTTTTATGCATTTCATAATTTAATTGTTCTCTTTATTTTTTGTACATGCATTTTTATTTTGTTAATTAGTTTGTTGTAGTTTAATTGTTTTGATTCTCTTTTGCAGGTTAGAATGATGAGATGTGTTAACATGTATTGATCTTGTAGATTAGGAACGGACTTGCAAGACCCTAGACTAACCCCATGCACAATTAGATATTATATTATGCTTTCTTTTATGATTTTATTGTCAAGTTTAAAACATAGTTTTAATTGGAATAGAACAGAGTTTTTATTTGGGTCCTCTTCAACAGAGATTTGATGGATGGATAGAATTAATTCAAGTTTTTAATTATAGCTTGGTTATCTCATTTTTATATAGATCTTGTTTAATTAGTTGATGGTTAATGTAGATTGTTAGTTTAATTTTCAATATCATGGTTTAATTTATGTTCTTAAGAATTTTTCTTATTGCAGTTTGAATTGTTCGAATAGATGTAGCATAGTTTCATTTATGTAATTTCCTTTCCTAGAATTGAATTGCAATTATATTTATTAGTTAATGGTTGAATTTTATTATGAAGTTTTCTTACATAGTATAGAAGTACAATGATGATCTCGTTATGTTGTTGATGGTTTATATATGAATATAAAGGGTATCTAACATTGTTTTGTCATCGCTAAATTCTCATTGGATTGTTTAATTCATACCTTTCACTTTGGCATTGAGATTAGTGTTGAGCTTATACCGCTTGAATTGTCCTTTGTTGTCAAGTGCCATCAAGATATCATCCGACACCGAAGACATTCACACAAGCACCAACATTATATTTGAGTTTTTCATAGATTAAAGATAGTTTTCTTGCTTTCATAGGTTAAAAGGATAGTTTTCTTGCTTTCATAGATCAAAAGAGATAGTTTCTTGCTTTCCTAGTTTAAAAGATAGTTTAATTGTTGTTGTAGGATAGATAGTCTTTTTCTTTCATGGATTAGAGAGTAGTTGTTTATCATAGATTAAAATTTAGTTGTTAATCCTTCTTGATTTCAATTAAATAGATTTCCTTTCATGAATTAGAAATAGTTTTGAATCAAGCATTTAGTCCACTTGCCTCTTAGGCTAGATAGTTGTTCAATGAGAATTTTTAATTTGATTGCTTGTGGTAGTTAGTTGTCTTTTCTTACTTGTATATTTGCTTTAGTAGGTTAGTTAGTTGTCTTTGCTTACTTGTCTATTGCTTTAGTAGGTTAGATAGATGTTTTTTCTTACTTGTTTACTTGCTTTAGTAGGTTAGTTAGGTGTCTTTGCTTGCTTGTTTATTTACTTGCTTTCATAGGGTAGTTTCTCATTGAATGTGGGTTGGCAAGTTAAAATAGTTTGTTTTTGTTAGTTGCTTAAATAGTTGATTTTACTTATCGTTATGAACTAGTTTTCTTTACATAGGGTTTTTACTTGCCTTTCTTAGAACTATCCATCGATCCTTGGCCCAAAAGTACTTAGGTTACCTAGTTTCAGGTTGCTTAGTAGGATTTGCTAATTAGATAGTTTTGCTTGAGTAGATTAGCCTTAGATAGCTACCTTCATTAGTTAGATTATACTCCTACCAGCGCTTCTACATTTAGCATATATTTTTCTACAAATCTAAGTTTACTTACCCCGGTTTGACATTTTAATTGAGGGCTTTCACTGTGTTTTTAGTGTATATATAACACCCATCATTTTTGGCGTCATTACCAAGGATTTGTCTCAAGGTAAGAAGTAGTTAGGAAATAGATCATCCTTATACCTTAGCATTATCTTGGTGGCGGGGACGCTTTAAGATGAGAGGTAAGAACCTGCGCATCTGCTATAGAAGGTTCCCCCAAACCCAATAGTAGTTTTTCTTTTTGTTTTTCTTTTCTTTCATGAATAGACCTAGAAACCAAATGGTAGATTTTTCTTTTGTTTTTGCTTTCTTTCATGAATAGACCTAGAAACCCACAAGGTAGATACATGAAATCAAAATCAGACCTTTCAACCAAGGTTCCTTCTGATCTCTTTGGGGGAAGGGACGTTCCACTTATAAAATCTGCAGACCGATATCGAAAAATAGGAACTAACTCAACTCAAAGGGATAAAATAGTCTCTGAAGGGACTAACACAGGGAGCACTATATAACAAGAATTTGAAGCATCAATCATATTAGTACAGGAGGCAAGACCACTCAAGTCTTCCAAAGAACCAAACAATACAACCTTTTCTTTTACGCCACCACCAGGGGACCCTAATTTTAAAGACATCAATGACCCTGAACAGGTGAATCTTTTGTTTGGTAGTTTAGCCAATGTAATTATCTCTCAAATTGACAAAGAAACTTTGGCACCAATAGTCTCAACTGACTCAAGTAGAGTCCCAAACATCCAATCCATAGGAATACCTTTCCATCAAAGGGAAACCTTATTTTCTTCAAAGATAAAACCACCTAGGTACTCTCTTTTTGGAAACCAAACCAATATGGATGAGCAAGAGGACCAGAATAATGTAAGACATGGGGAGGAAGAAGAAACTGGAAACCAAACCAAAACTACTTTCGATTTTTCGATTTTAGACACCACTCCAAATGTCAAAATGAAGAATATTCCTCTCTTAGCACTGCCTACCTTTTACAGTAAAAAAGTGAAGATCCAGACACCTTCCTATTTGAATTTGACATCTTGTGTAGGAGATACAACTACGTACAAGATGCCCAGAAACTAAAACTCTTTCTTGCCACCCTCAAAGACTCTGCACTGAGATGGTTCATGGGGTTGGAACAATCCAGTATTAGGTCTTGGGAACCCATGAAAGACATCTTTCTTAAGAAGTACCAAGACTAATGCAAGACCAAAGAGTCTCGTAATGACATCTTTAAAATCCAACAATTAGAAGACAAGACCCTCGAAGATTATATGGAAAGATTTGGTTATATCTCCCAAAAGTCAAAATACCATGAACTCCCAAAGGATGCAATTAGGGCTCTTTTCCTTAAAGGAATTTCATAAGAATATCTTGATATGCTTAACCTAAAGGCATCAAGTGACATCTCTCATAAACCATTTGCTGAAATATGTGAAATGTATAAAAAATACTCAAGGAGTAGACCCAAAAAAGGAAAGAATGTTCAGGACCCTTACAATAAAAGATTAAAACTAGTTAGTTCATGTGGTATTACAAGAGTAGATATAGGGAACCTTTTGGAAAAATTTAAGACAGATATCTTAATCACAATAGGTTCCTAGTTGGACACCCTTAAAATAAAAAAGAAACAGGAGGAGGAAAATGCAGTAATGAGCATATATTGCCCAAGATGCAGGAGGAAGCATTCCTCAAGGTAATTCCCATTAGATAACATTTTAGTTTGTGGCTTCTATATAGATGACCATGTGACTGAAAAATGTCCATCATTGCCTAGTTTATTATCCATATATAGGAGTGTGGATCCTGGGGAGTCTTCTTATGCACCTAGGAGGCCATGGCAGCCTAGGAATCAACCCACATACCTGGATATACAGTCTCAAGTTCCACCCTATTATCAACAATAGTGGAACTCACCAGGTTGGAAAAACTGGTCTACTTAGTACCAACATCCTTGGATTCAAGGATGGAGGGGAGGACACAACCAAGGAAACCCTCAAGCTCCAGCTATCCCTATGTCCAACCTATTAAGAACAAAATATCAATATAGCATAGAAAAACCTCAGAATAAGTACTCAACGCCTTGAAAAAGAGAGAAATTCAAATAATAAGCCTCTTCCAGGGGGAAACCTCCTTATTCCCACATAAATGTACAATTCCAAGATGATTCCAAATGAAAATGTCTCCTTGGTATATATAGGAGACTAGGAGGTATAATTACAACTAATGGAATAAAGCTGACATAAGTAAAATAACATTACTAATGTAATATGCCCCAATTAAGGGGTAATGAGCCAATATTAGGGCTTAACATGCCCCTCCCCTTGAGACAGGTGTTGTCGGCAATGCTTGAGTAACTCTGGATGCTTCTGTATAAAAGACTCATCTTCCCAAGTGGAATCTTCAACCGGTAGGTTCCTCCATTTAATGAGATACTTTGAAATGGATCTATTCCTCAGCTGGTGAACTCTTATGTCAGTGATGGCTTCAGGCTCCAATATGATTTTTCCTTCCTCGTCAAGTTCTGGCAATATAGTTTGAACTGGGATGTTGTCACCTATAACCTTATTTAAGCATGAAACATGAAAAACTGGCTGTACTCATGAAGATGCAGGTAACTCCAATTTGTATGCCATAGTACCAATCTTTTGCAACACCTTATAAGGGCTATAGTACTTTGGTGATAATTTATTATCCTTTTTGGCTTGCTTGAGGGACATCTGTTTGTATGGTTGTAGTCTTAAAAACACCCAATCCCCTACTTCAAAACTTATTTCACTATGATGTTGATCTACTTGTTGTTTCATGCGATTTTGCGCCATGGTCAGGTTGTCCTTTAAGATTTGGAGAAATTATTGTTGATGCTTGATGTGATCTTCCACTGCTCGAACCTTAGATTTTTCTTTTAGAGAATAAGTGATGGAAGGAGGGTGGTATCCATAGAGTGCCATAAATGGTGTCATTTTTGTTGCAGTATGAAAGGAAGTGTTATACCACCATTCTGCCAAGGGTAACCATTTGAACCATTGT
>ML779903.1:1091509-1116549 GCA_009831015.1 Picea engelmannii | reverse complement strand
CCAAAGGCAAACCTCATGTTGAATGTTATCCTTTAAAGCTCCTATTAATACATCAATCAAGAGCTCATCTGGAATATTTGTTACCTTTATATTCAATCTTTGGAAGTTCTCAATGTGCTATGTAACTGAACCCTTTTGCTTGAGATTTATCAATTGGCTAAAGAAGGTATTGCTCCTTATATCCTCGTAGTGTGCTATCATTTCTTCCATGAAAACTATCCAAGTGATGAGTGATTTGCGAGAAAAAATCCATCGATACCATACAAATTGATTGGGTTCTAAATGTAAAGAAGCAATTCGTACCTTTTGGGTATGTGGCACATTATGTAGATCAAAGAATTGTTCCATCTAAAATATCCATGTGATTGGTTCCTTGCCATCAAACTTCCTCATATCGATCTTAGGAACGTGGTTGGTCTTCAACCCAAAGTTGGAATTTCTCCATTCTTGATTCACCTTCCTTGTGTCCTCTTCATGAATTTCATGGTATGCATTTTCACTTTCAGGTGTCCTCTCTATTATGAAATTTTTCAATCCTTCCATGATCTCCCCTTTTAAACCCTCCATCATCTCTTGTAGTTTATATTTTGTAATTGTCTTCTTTTGTTAATCATTTATGTCCCTACGCATTTCTTCACCTTCATCAAGATTCCATGTAGGATTATATGGAGGCTTATTTGGTGTAGAAGTTCCCTTTTTGGTTGGCATGTTGGCCAAGTATCACTTTTGAACCTTGATTTTGAGGTGGTTCTGCTAGACAATATTTCTTCTGTTGTATCTCCAAAGTTTCGGCCCTTTTGGGTATGAAAATTTATTTTTTGTACTTCTCTGATATTTCTTCTCTGCAATGCCACAGGTCTGATCAAAATTGGATGTGCCAAGTGGAATTTACAATAACTTCCCCACAACTTGTTGATTTTTGGCCTTTCCAGGAGATGTCACTTGTATAGCATGCCCCACACAAAATAATTGATATAGAATTCTGAAACTCATAACAAAAATACTACAGATTTTCCACTATCCAATGCAACTATTCTCACTTGATTTGGATACTCTAGGAAAAAGTTATTATTGTTTTACCTCGAACACCTTCTTGAGACTAGTCAATAGGACTAGTCAGATACCCTATCTTCCATAGGGTGTATCTACAAATGTAAGAAGACCCAGAAGCTAAAAATTTTACCATAGATACCTTACTAATTTTTGTGAATATCCTCCAGATTTCAAGGTTGTAAACGTTACATAAAAAAATTTATAGAGAAAATTCCACAATGACTCATTTCAGGATGATTCCAGAACCCTATCTTGCACAGGTTGTATCTCTGAAATTATAAGGACTTAGGAGATGAAATTGTAACCCAACGTACCTTGATCCATCTACTAAATATCCTCCAATCCGTTCCTTCTGAAACATTGTAGAAACAAAGTTATAGTGAAAATGCCAAGGCGTCTCCGATGTAGCAGCGAAACACCAAGACCTTGAGCTCTGATACCATATGTTAAGAACCAAATATCAATATAGCATAGAAAAACCTCATAATAAGTACTCAACACCTTGAAAAAGAGATAAATTCAGATAATAAGCCTCTTAGAGGGGGAAACCTCCTTATGCCCACATAAATGTACAGTTCCAAGATGATTCCAAATGAAAATGTCTCCTTGGTATATATAGGAGACTAGGAGGTATAATTAAAACTAAGGGAATAAATATGACATAAATAAAATAACATTACTAATGTAATATGCCCCAATTAAGGGGTAATGATCCAATATTAGGGCTTAACACAACCATCCTTATCCTTAGTTACCACCGAACACTCCACAACTTCTGCCAAGTTTTGTTCCACTACCTTTACCTCCTATTCCACAACAACATCCTCTACAATATCAAAATGAAAGCTCCCCAAGACCGACACTATTATCGGCACAACCAGTGTTGAATCCTAATAATAACCCCCCTCAACCTCTTCACAGTCTTGATATGCAGGCCTTCCCGACATATGTTATTACTCCTATTCCATTATAGGAAATTCAACTAAGATCACGAAGAGTTCTGGAGAGGCAGAGACCTTCAGTAGTCATCCAGGAAGAAGAAGAAGAATAAACCATCAAACAACCCACGGATGACACTAGGTGAGAATATTTTATTATCCCGAAGAATCAAGAACCCAAGATTCACCAAAATGAACCTTCACAAATTATGAAGGTCCCTCCTTATCTAG
Organism: Picea engelmannii; assembly: GCA_009831015.1. Taxonomy (NCBI): domain Eukaryota; kingdom Viridiplantae; phylum Streptophyta; class Pinopsida; order Pinales; family Pinaceae; genus Picea; species Picea engelmannii. The sequence continues at coordinate 1,114,327 of ML779903.1, read as the reverse complement.
ACCGATTGGTAATCGAGAAACCTACCACCCGACCGGAATTTGACATTTTGAATGATATGAAAAATATTTGTCTCAAGATTCCTCTGCTTCAAGCCATTAAAGATATTCCAATATACAGTAAGGTAGTCAAAGAATTGTGTATCAAGAAGCCAGGTAGGAAGCAAAAGGACCCCCCTACAGTACACTTGATAGGAGGACTTTCCGAATGCATATCAGAGAAGCCAAAACTAGAAAAATATGGGAATCCAGGAAACCCCGTAGTGACCATAACCATTAATGAGGTCTCCATTGGAAACACTATCATAGACCTAGGGGCATCAATCAATGTTATGACCGCTACTACCTTGGAACAATTATAGTTACAACCTCTTCTTTGACCTACCCCAACCATTTTGGAATTAGCCGATAAGACTAGGGTTATACCTGAAGGAATTTTAGATGATGTCATGGTTACTTTAGCCTCATGGGAGTACCCCATAGATTTTCTTGTCATTCATTCAAAGGATCCTACCAAAGGCCATCCCGTTATTTTGGGAAGACCTTGGCTAGCCACAGACAATGGATTTATTGGCTGTAGAGAAGGAGAAATAACCATCTCAAATGGTCTCTCTATCCAAAAGCTCACAATTTACCCTCTAGCTCAACCTATTATGGAGAATCTATGGTGTCTCGAATGTCCATATGAGAATGAGGACTGGGAAGAAACTATTTTTCCAAGTGACCATGCATGGGCACTTCAGGAGCACACAACAAAAAATGTGCTAAACCAGTTTATTTCTGCTATCACATGTGTGGATTTTCCACAGTCTTTTCCCCAATTTGAATACATGTTTGGGGAATAATTTCAAGAACAATTAGACCCATCCATTTTGTCTTGGACATCTTTTATTGTTTATATAGATGAGTCTACCATGTCTTATATTATGCCCTACGAGATTAGTCCAGGGAAATGTTTACATATAAACTCTGGGCTAGATGCAGACCAACATAAATAGTTAATAGATATCCTTAAAGAAGAATCAGGAGAATTTTCCTGGGAATACACTGACATGAAGGGTATACACCCTGACACATGCATCCATCACATATATACCCAGGAGGAAGTAACACCCATTAGCCAACCCCAGAGAAGGATGAACCCAACACTTAAAGACATAGTCAAGGAGGAGATCCAAAAGTTGTTAAATGTCATATTTATTTATCCCATCACTGATAGAAAGTGAGTATCCCCACTTGTAGTTGTTCCAAAGAAAGTGACCGAGAAATGGATAATTTGTGTTGATTTCTGGGAACTCAATAAAGCCACTCTGAAAGACTACTTTCCTCTTGATTTTATTGACTAAGTTCTAGATACCTTGTCCGAAAAGAATCATTTCTCCTTTCTAGATGGGTATAGCGGGTACAATCAGATTCTTATAGAACTCGAGGACCAAGACAAGCCTACCTTTACTTGTCCTTGGGGAACCTATGCCTATAGGGTCTTACCATTCGGATTGTGTAATGCTCCTGCCACTTTTCAATGAGCAGTATTAGGGATATTTTCCAATCTTATTCATGATTGTGTGGAAGTCTACATGGATGAATTCAATGTCTATGGAAACAATTACCAGGAACCCTTAGACAACTTAGAAAAGGTCCTCATTATATGCTAGGAAATGAAGCTATCCCTAAGTCATGAAAAATACAAAATGTTGTTAACTGAGGGAGTGGTTCTAGGACATCATGTTTCATCTGAAGGGATAAAATTTGATCCTGCAAAGATTGAGGTCATCATCAGACTTCCACCCCCCAAGACTCAAAAAGAGGTGAGAATATTTCTTAGACATGTCGGATATTACCGATAGTTTATTGAAAATTTTACAAAGATTGTTGCACCTATGTTTGGATTACTAATAAAAGATGTTGATTTTGTTTGGACTGAGCAATGTCAAACTGCCTTTGAAACCCTGAAAGCTAAGTTGTATGTGGCACTAATTCTTAGAGGGCCCAATTGTACTCTCCCATTTCATATATCCACTGATGCCTCTGACACTGCAATAGGAGGGGTATTAGGGAAAAAATAGGACCAGCAGTCCTATGCCATTTATTTTGTGAGCAAGAAATTGTCCCCTGCCAAGTTAAACTATATGGTTACTGAGAAATAATTCTTGGTAGTTGTTCATGTTATTAACAAGTTTTGTCATTACATTACAGGTTATGAAGTATTTGTACATACTGATCATTCCTCCATTAGGTTCCTCATGAACAAACCTATAACTAATGGCTGAGTGACTAGGGGGCTCTTGTTATTACAAGAATTTAACATCACTGTGCTTGATCGACCTGGAAAGGATAATGTAGTAGCTAACTTTCTTTCCAAAATAAAAAATGAGGATGATGATATCCTGGTAGATTATAGTTTCCAAGATGAGAACTTATTTTCCATTTCTGTCAATACCCCATGGTTTGCGGATATGGAAAACTATCTAGCCACTAGGAAATTACCGTCTCATTTGTCACCTCATGAAAAGAGGAAAATTATTACACAGAGTGCTAATTACTCTTGGGTTGGTCATGATCTTTTTCGCACGGGTCCTAATTTGATTATTCGTAGATGTGTCTGAGATATGAGGTACCTAAAATAATACAAAGTTGTCATGATGGACCATGTGGTGGCCATTTTTCTAACAAAGGTACAACATTATAAGGTGTTACATTCGGGTTACTATTGACCTAGCATTTTCAAAGATGTTGCCAAATATGTGAGAAGTTGTGATAGTTTCCAAAGGATAGGAAGACCTACGTCAACTGAAAAAATGCCTTTGCGTGCCCAAGTTATGATAGAACCCTTCGAAAAATGGGCCCTCAACTTTGTAGGACCAATTTTACCCATGTCCCATAGGAAGAACTATATTTTGGTTTGTACGAACTATGTCACCAAATGGGTATTGGAAAAATCCCTATTCAGGGCTACAGAGAAGTCTGTTGTCGAATTTATTTATGAAGACATCTTTACCCGCTTCGATGTCCCTCGTGAAATTGTTACCAACCAAGGCACTCAATTCACTTCCAAGCTGATGAAAGAGCTGACAGAGAAATATGGGATTAAACACCATAAATATTCTCCATACCACCCGCAAGACAATGGTCAGGTAGAATCTACAAACAAAGTTCTGGAAGCCATCTTGACCAAGATTGTTCAATTACATCATCGGGATTGGGCTGATAGACTCCCAGAGGATTTGTGGGCATACCGGACTACCTGGAGGAATACAACTGGGCATACCCCTTATGAGCTAGTGTACGGGAAACAAGTACTTTTACCTATATAATTCCAAGTAAGGACCTTTTGTATTGCCGAAGAATTAGGATTGATGTTGGATGAGGCTCAGAAGAAATGAGCTCTACAATTGAATGAGTTGGATGAAATCAGGCAAGATGCCATCCAACGAAAAATATTAGTCCAAAACCAGAGGAGAAAGTGGCATGACAATTTTATCAAGAAGAAAAACTTCCAACCTAGTGACTAGGCTCTAATGTTTGATTCCTGATTCAAAACCTTCAAATGCAATCTTACCACCCATTGGTTGGGCCCTTATGAGGTAGACATTGTATATGACAATGGAGTTGTAAAAGTTAAAACAATTTATAATGGACAAGTCTCCTTTGTGGTAAATGGACAACGAATTAATTTTTATCATAAGCCCATTTCTAGAGAGGAGTTTCTACAGGTCATGTCAACTGAAAAGGCATTGGCCTTAGTAGATGGGGAAGTCCCCCCTTGTTCTTGAAAAAGGTTTCTGAATTTCCTATTGTATATATGTAAATAGTTTTTGAATTTTGTTAATAATAAGGCAATTCTAGAGATTTCTGTAAGTATTTATTTCACCAGGAGTACACAGTTTCAAGGATCTTTCCTCAAAACATTTGTTATACTTGAATTTTGTGTCCACTGAAGTATCAAATGAATATTGACTTACTGTAATTAGCCACATTTTTGCAAATTCTCATTTTTTTGGCATTCTAAAGTAGTTTCTCTTGAAACTCTTCACCATTGTATAAGGAAGTGATACCATAACTATCAAGCCTATAGGTCTCTCGTATAGTTTTTCCAAGCAACCTAAGTAAGTGAGTCAAGTGTCTTTTTCAAATACTAACAAGGAAGTCTAATTAGTAGTTAGTCATGGAAACGTCACAATAACTACAAAGGAAGAAAGTAAGTTGAGACTAGAGAACCTTTTTGTTCTTTCTCAATGGTACCATCCACTACACACTAAATAGCTTGATTATGTCATATCTTTAGATAGGCCACGTCCGCTTAAGTACCCCTTACATCAGGACAATCACTAAGTAATATAACGGAAAGTCATCCTCTAACATAATTACCATCCCAATTGAAAAAAAAGAAGAAAAAGTTGTTTTCAAAGTTGTTCCCCCATATTCTTGCATAAGCAATCTTATACTAAAATCTTAAAGGATAGAGGGCCAGTCTCTGAGGGTTTAAGAGGCTAACCCGTCGGGATACTGAACAGGTCTGCTGGTAGCGGGTATCAGCCTGTGGTATGACTAGGTAAACCCGTCGGAGTACTGAACATGATTGCTGGCAGTAGGGCATTCTGTTGGTGTTACTTCACACACACCTAGGATTTATTTTTCCTAAGGTTATTCCTTGTTTATTAGTTATAATTAGTCATTATCCAGTCACCTATATTTTAGGGGAGAATATTCCACTTGGAGAATATTCTCTTTTAGTTGACACTTCAGTTTGACTAGTTGAGTTGAGTTTAGATGTTGCATTGGTTTTGTCACCATGCAACATTGGGATCATCACCAACTCACTACTCTTTGTTCAGACAATTAACTGAAGACTAGTTGACTAGTTAACTCAACTAGGTGGTAGTTCACTCCCTTAACTGCCTGAGAGACTAGACTAGGTGGCAGTTTAATCTTGTAACTGATGGTGTGTGTCCATATAAATCTAGACCACCACTATGGCTCATTATTTACTCATGTATCCTATATCTATTGTAAATTATTCACTCTTTGAGTGTGGAATACGTGTAATGAGAATTTCCATTCTTTCTCTCCTTCTTCTTCCTTTTCCAATTCTCTCTGCAAATGTGTGTATTATTGTTTAGCTAGATCTATTTTGTGTAGGTTCAACACATTTACATGGTATCTGAGTCAATGAAATACTAAGCAAAAGCTACACCAAATCATTTTTTCCAGGTACAAAAGATTGAAGACAACAAAAAGATGGATTATTCGCCGAAAATACTTCTCACGCCTCATAACTATTTGGAATGGAAGCCAAAAATTCTGATTCATCTTAGATGCAGAGGCTCATACCAAATAAATGTGGAAATGGAAGTAGAGCCTGATTTTGTCGATGAGAAAAATGACTTTCTCAATAGATAAGATATGACCATAGGAAGTATCAGCATGTCTGTTTCTCCCAAACTTTTCCCTCAAGTATATGAAGAATCACAAGGATCAACTCCAAATGGATTATGGCCCAGATTGGAGGTTATATTTGGGAATAAATAATATTGTCAATATTTCATGTAGGAGGTCAAACATATAGAGCCAGAAGAGAAGCCATCAGAAGATCAAGCCTCTTATTATGAAGAGTCTTCTACAAAAGTATTTGCAGAAATTTGTATTCCATTAATTGAAGATGATGTCTACTCCATTTTAGGTTTGTTTTCTGAAATCCACGTGGAAGATATATGGCATGCATCTCAAGAGTCACATGCATACACTTTTACATGCACCATGCCTGCAAAAGAGAGTCGCGCACATCAGACGCCATTCTGATATTTTCTGAGAAAAATTTAAAGAAACAAATTGGATATTTGAATTCCTCTCAGGAAAATATCCAATTTCAAAAAACACATAATCCAAAATGGAGTTTGGAAAGTGAATCTATGATCATTTTAAAATCAACAAAATTTCAACATTTTTCTGGAAACGGCCGCATGGTTTTCAAAATTTCATCCAAAATTTATTTGGATATTATTCATTACAAGAAGATAAAGTGGATATGTGTGGAAATATTAATGATGCATATACTTCATCAGTTCCATGCATCCATCTACATCTTCAACAAAATCTTCAAAGAGCACAAACTTGCACAGTTGCGATGTCTTCTTGGAGTGAAGGACATGGTTGCTTAGCAACTGCCTTTTGTTCCTTCTCATTTTTTATTGTATGCATTGTAATTTGAGGTGGGGGGTTGTTCCCATGAGGTTTTCCCTCTTTCCTCGTTTAGTTCAGTGTATCTTTTGTATTTGGGTACCTAACATGGCCTAGTAGCTGGGACCCATTCTTTATTTTCACCATAGTAATGTTCAGGGGGGGTGTTGGAGTTACTTCACACACACCTAGGATTTATTTTTCCTAAGGTTATTCCTTGTTTATTAGTCATAATTAGTCATTATCCAGTCTCCTATATTTTAGGGGAGAATATTCCACTTGGAGAATATTCTCTTTCAGTTGACACTTTAGTTTGACTAGTTGAGTTGATTTTAGATGTTGCATTGGTTTTGTCACCATGCAACATTGGGATCATCACCAACTCACTACTCTTTGTTTAGTCAGTTAACTGAAGACTAGTTGACTAGTTAACTTAGCTACGTGGCAGTTCACTCCCATAACTGCCTGAGAGACTAAACTAGGTGGAAGTTTACTATTGTAACTGTTGGTGTGTGTTCAGATCAATCTGAACCACCACCATGGCTCATTATTTACTCATGTGTCCTATATCTATTGTAAATTATTCACTCTTTGAGTGTGGAATACGATTAGTGAGAATTCTTCCATTCTTTCTCTCCGTCTTCTTCCTTTTCCAATTCTCTCTGCAAATGTGTATATTATTGTTTAGATAGATCAATTATGTGCAGGTTCAACACATTTACACATTCTACCTAGCGAGGATGGTAATCTGACAAAAATAAATCATAAATTTAAACTTGTCCTGATGTATGACATTACTTGTAGACAAAGCTGACATGAAGTATGTGTGGTTAAGATAAGGTTAATGAACTCCATCAACTTGCCATTGGGAAATAACTCTAATACTATCTTGAAACTCTCTTTCCTAGCTCTTCTTATCTATATATAGGATCTTTTATCCTATAGGTGGGGCATCTTCTAACTGTCTCGTCAGACCAAGCGGTGAAATTTTATCTTTACACTTGACATACTATAAATCTTCGGCTATTTGGGGATACTGACTAGTTTCCTATACTTTTGATTGTGAGGTGTCACAAAAATTAGGTGTGGGGGAGGGGTTCATGAGCTGACAAATGATCATTGCCTAGATAAGTAGATCTTTGCAAGAATTTTTGTATTATTTCTATGATACAAATTATTACATTAATAGTCATGTTATTTTTGAAATTCTTAACTCCTGTGTGCTATAAATTATTGAACACATACTTAACAGACCACTTTTTTTCGGTTTATCATTTCATTACAATCTGCATATTGTAGGTTTGACAATACAATTTTATGCTTGCTATAACCTGTTCATTGTAGGCTTTTGACATTATATGTCATATGCAAGAAGATTGAGTGAGCATGGAGCATTCTTCGTCTGCTAATTAACTACTATGATTGTCGAAAACACTTCAAATTTGTAGACTATCCATTATAAGAGGTGAAAATTCACTTAACACAAAGGTATCGGATGAAGTGCCATATGAGGTGTCGTATGAGATGTCGTTTGAGGTGCCAAACGAAGTGCCATATGAATTGCACACCAGTAACTGTCCTAGATTCCAGGTAACTGGAAATCAATTACATTCAATTGAATTAGTTGTAGGCATTGATTAAAGATGCTTCATATGTTTATGATCAAATGTCCAAGTCAAAATACTTGGACATTGATCTAACCATACATCATTACATTGCTCCAAAAACGTGCCTTTGAATTCAAAAATTCCCACACATGGCAGCTCGTGTGCACATGTGGGTAACCTACTCCACTATAGATGCATTCAAAATCAAACTAGGCACTCTATTATCTCATTTTCCCTTACCATTTGCTCTCCCCTGCATTAAGAAATCACGCCCAACCTCTACCATTTCGTCCCCTGTTCAAAACACATTCAGCCTATTCTCAATTTGTGCCACTATTTGGATCGATTACACCCTTGCTTGGTTAATTTCACTTCTATCAAAATGCCCAGGAGATATGAACCTTCCTCCTATGCAGACTTGTTTTCCATTCTCAAATTTTCACAATGCAGAGAAGTTGTTTTGCGCACAGGATGGGGGGAATTTTTGTCTAGCTTGCAGGGCCATGATGGCAGCCTCTCCATGTAATTTTTTGTCATTTTAGATGGTAATACAACACATGTAGGGTCTCTTAACTTTGATGTTTCTGAAGAGTCCATTGATGCTTCCACAAAGCTCCCAAGGATGGGAGATAGATGGTTCAAAAATCACCAATTTCCACACTCAAGTTATAATAGGGTGTTTAAGCCTGAATTCGAGAGAATTTCAGGAGAAAAAGGGTATGCTAAGGAGTGGATAAATGTGGAATTTATCAATCCCCTCATCATGATCACAAGGTTAATTACATGTGAAGGTAGATACTCTACTTTCAAAGCTTGTCATTTTAGATTGCTGGCTCATTTTCTGTTCAACAAACCCTTGAACATCCCCTTCCATTTTCTCAAAATCTTGGAGAAGATGTCCTCTCAAGTGAGGAAGAATATGACTAACCCGTTGTTGGCCCTGGGTTGTTAAAGGAAGTGAAGATCAAGGAAGAAGAGGTAAAATGTGAACTTCGCGGAAGACACAGTGACTGTCACTGGGTCAAAGTGAGCAAAAGAGCAGAAAAGACAAAGTGAAGTGCAGGAAAGAAAGTCGTTGAATGAGGAGATCAAGGATGACAGATCATCAAGGAAGAAGGATCATGGAAAATTCAGCAAGAAGAAAGAGCCACCATTGGATGCTTTGGAGCACTGTGCAAGAAGGATGGAAAGACAGGCTGGCGAAACCCTGAAAATATGGGTCAAGTTGACCTAGAGTTTTGGTATCTAGGGTTTTAGACACCTAGGTTTCATCCTAAGGCTATCGGTGAGCTATTGTAATGTATAAATAGAGGTCAAGTGGACCTAGGTTGTGTTGGTATCAATATAGGTTTCCATTGTTGATGTGAGTGATTATTGTATTAAGAGAGAGAAGTGTTAAGTGTGGGAGCCTTCTGGTATTGTAAGATCTTCAGTTGGGTGCGAAGATCAACCCTACAGTTGGGTGCACAGGGAGGGAAGAGAAAGAGAGGAGAAGAAAGGAGATCTGCTAGCTAAGAGCGTAGACAAGAACTGTATTCTTTACCTCAGTATAATATAGCACAGTTTTGTGGATGTAGCCCTAGAGAGAGGGTGAACCACATATATTTTGTTTTGTGTATGATTGATATTTTGTATTTGTCATCCATATACTGTTATTTCATTTCTAAGGTAGATCTGATAGATGCATGGAGCAGATCAAGATGATAAGTGATATATGAATGTTGTGTTGTTCCTTTGTTATATCCACTTGATATTCCCCTTGGTTGTAGAAATATGTGTCCTGCAACCCCCTCATAACTGCTTCGAGTGAGACTGCATATGCTTTACAGGTGTTGTCGAAAGGTCCAATAGTTAGGGCTTGTTGGTGCACTCTTGGAGCTGAACCCTGGGTCTGCCCCTGTGCCAACAAATGGTTCTGTTGTTGGGACAAGATTCCTTTTAAGGGAATGTCAAGGTAGTTTCCATCGAAGATAGAGATTCAAAAGTGGATAGAGGATCAAGAGAAGGACTTCATTGAAGCCCAGAATAAGAACCATAAACTTAGCACTAAGGATTGGCTAGAAAGATATATCTTCACCGATATACATGAGATATTCTTTGGAGGGATCCATTAGTAGTTATGAGTGGCTAGCTAGATTAGACGATACCCAGTTCTATATCCGATCCATAATCCCTGTGGTTTGGATGTCGGAGTTGATCAAGAAGGTCAATAAAGATGATAACACCATATCACGAGCAGTAGATCACTGGTTCGATAGTACCATTGGAGGGTACATCATAGAGTTTGTTGTTGACAAAGTAGAGTCATACAAACAAGTTGAAAGATATTTTTTCAAGGGACCCAGAGGAAAATTTCTACAGTTCCTGAAGTTGAGACTCAAGATTCTATTGAATGAAAAGAACATCTTGAAGATACAATAGATTGGTTGGATTTGGAAAGGCTAATGTTCAAAAATTTGGACAACGACAGTGATACAGAAGCTAAACATATGCACAGTGGGAGAGTGTTCTGAGAGGTCCATGTTGCAAACCTATTTAAGAAGAACTACAGGGAGGAAGGTTTCTACAGAAGAAGTAGATCTGATGGACGAAGAACATTCAGAACCCGTCAGGACCGAGGAAGGACAAGTTGAAGAACTTTGCCCAGGAGAACCTGAAAACTCAGAAACTACGCAGACCATCGAAGTAAGTATTGTTATCATTCCTATTGATTCAGTCTTAAGAAACTAGAGTAATCCCAGTCACCAAATCATCTAGAGCACTATCCATAGTAGCCCACCACATATTCAGTCATGAACCCTAGGAAGATCTATGGAAGATGAGATGAGACTTCCTATCTTTAGGGGAGATGGATCTGAAGATCCTGACCAACACTGGTTCCTCTGTGAATTTGTATGGAACATTAAGAATGTCACAGTTGAAGCTATCAAAAGAACCCAGTTTAATACAATTCTCAGAGATCGCACACTGAGTTGGTACATGAAACTCGTCCAAGGAGTTGCATAGCCTAAGCCATTGAATCATATCAAGAACGTGCTGATTGCAGAATTTAGGAAACCTAAATCGGAGTCACAATGTATCACAAAGATGGAAGAGATCAAGCAGAAGGTGGTCGAACCTGTGTGGGAATTTGATCAGAGATTCAAAACCTTGACAAGCCGATTAACTTTTTAGATCTTGGATGAACAAAACAAAGAATGGTTCATTGTTTCCCTCTTACCACACAACAGAGTTCCCCTGATGCAACAGAAGATTAATTCACACGATGAGGTGTTGGAGATCGCCATGAATCTTGAATCATCCCCTATGGGCGAATCCATCTTAGGTATGAGTCAGATCCTGAGGCAACTAACTAGTTTGTCTTTGCAGGCCGAAGATATGAAGAAAGACAAGGGAAAAGATAAAAGATAAGACATATAGTGTGTCAAATGTCGATCAGAAGGCCATGACAAGGAAAATTCCCCTCTATTCAATGAATACTTGGCTTCTGGAGCCCCGATCCTTTTGAAGCAAGTCACATTACCCTGGTGCGAGGTATGCAAAAATGGACATCATACTGGTGAGTGTTACTACATGAAAAAGTATCTTCAGACACCTACAAATTTGTACAGTACATTTTGTAAGTCTGTAGGGAATGATGATAGGGATTGTAGGGCTTATGATCTCATGCAAAAAATTTCAAGAGAGATATATAAGATCCAAGGCGAAGTACAACAAGAAGGAAACGCTACGCAGTAAAACTCTCCTAAGAGAGGAAACTTCAATCCTTGTAGTGGATTCAGAGGAAGAGGACAAAGAGGAGGAATGGGTTGAGGCCGAGGATAGATCATGTGTTACAACTACACACAACCTAGACACCTTGCAAGGGATTGTCATAACCCTTGTACTAATTGCAGCTACTGCAGCTCGTTTCACCATGTTATAGAAGATTGTCTTGTATTGCTATCTAAGATTCAAGAAATACAAGTACCCCAGAAGAACCCACAAGTGCAATTGATCTATGTTGAAACTCGTGGATAAGAACCTAGAATCATTGTTATAAACAGAGGAGGTGTTGTCATAGGAGAAGATAGACTGACACAAGGGAAGACTACAAAATATTCGGGAATCCAGAAAGCTGCAGAGAAGACCCAAACTTTTGATGCAAAGAAAGAAAGACAAATGTTTGAGGAATCTAGGAAATAATTAAAAGGAAACCAAGGCTCCGCATCAAAGACAAGACTAGAAGTGAGAGAATATGGAATGCTTCTGGCATTTGATCAGTTTGCTTCACCAAAAGAAGGAAAGAGAAAAGGCCTATCATGACAGGCACATCAAGAAGAAGGCATTTAAGCAAGGTGATCTGGTACTAGTGTATGACAGTAAGTTTCTAAAACATCCTGGGAAGTTCATAATGCATTGGCTCAGGCCATATGAGATCACCTATGTTACAGAAGGAGGATCTGCGCAACTGCAGACATTGAAGGGAGAATGGAAGGAAGGTTTGGTAAATGGGAGTTAGTTGAAGTTGTACTATGACAACTAGCTTCCTTGTAGCTCTCTGTAAGAAGCATAAAAAAAAGGGTTTAGGTACCAGGTGTAGTTGAAACTGGGTACCAGACACAGAAAAGACAATATGCACAAGGATGGAGAGGAAGCATAGTGCAGAAAGAAAAGGATGCACTACGCAGCCCAAAGCCGAAGTAAAACAAGAAGATCAAATCTAAACTACCTCGGGACAAGTCATAGGTGACTGTTGGGGGCCTGTTGACCCTGAGTTGTTAAAGGAAGAGAAGATCAAGGAAGAAGAGGTAAAATGTGAGCTTCATGGAAGACACAATGATTGTCACTAGGTCGAAGTGAGCAAAAGAGAAGAAAATATGGAGCAAAGTGCGGGAAAGAAATTCGTTGGATGAGGATATCAAGGATGACAGATCAGCAAGGAAGAAGGATCATGGACAAGTCAGCAAGAGGAAATACCACCATTGGATTATTTGGAGCACCGCATGAGAAGGAAGAAAAGACAAGCTGGTGAAGCCCTGAAAATATGGGTCAAGTTGACCTAGGGTTTTAGACACCTAGGGTTTTGGTATCTAGGGTTTTGGACACCTAGGTTTCGGTCTAAGGTTGCCAGTGAGATATTGTAATGTATAAATAGAGGTCAAGAGGAGTTGGGTCGGGTTGGTATCAAGATAGGTTGTCATTGTTGATGTGAGTGATTATTATATTAAAAGAGAGAAGTGCTAAGTGGGGGAGGCTTTTGGTATTGTAAGATCTTCAGTTGGGTGCGAAGATCAACCCTACAACTGGGTGCGTAGGGAGGGAAGAGAAAGAGAGGAGAAGAAAGGATATCTGCTAGCTAAGAGCACAGATAAGAACTATATTCTTTACCTCAATATAATATATCATAGTTATGTGGATGTATCCCTAGAGAGAGGGTGAACCACGTATATTTTGTTTTGTGTATGATTGGTATTTTGTATTTGTCATTCATATACTGTTATTTCATTGCTAAGGTAGATATGATAGATGCATGGAGCAGATCAAGCTGATAAGTGATATATGAATGTTTTGTTGTTCATGTGTTAGATCCAATTGATATTCCCCTTGGTTGTAGACATATGTGTCGTGTAACCCACTCATAATTTCTTCAGGTGAGACTGCATCTGCTTCACAGGTGTTGCCGAAAGGGACAGTAGTTAGGGATTGCTAGTGCACTCTTGGAGCTGAACCCTGGGTCTGTCCCTGTGACAACACCCCCACAATAGTCTCTATCAAACTCCATGGCTTTATCAAACTCCTCATTCTTGCCGAACTAGAGTAACAAGGGAAAAATTGGGATGACTTTATCTACCAATTTGCAAACCCTCACTTGACAGTTAAGACCGGAAAAAATCCACTTAGCCTAAAAACTATCTCTCCATCCAAGCCTCACTCTCCAAGAACTCCAAACACCTTTGCACAAACCCTCTCTTTGCTGGAAAAATGCAAAAATCTTGTTGATATCCCTACTTATTCATCGGGTAAAAATACCAAGAGAAAAGTCCAAAAGAAGCCTATTGTTAACCCCCCAATGCCTTCACTCTCTCTTGATCCTACACCTAAAAAGCTCCAAGAAGTAATGCAACAAGACTTTCCCATCATTCCCACAAACAAGAGGGGAGCCAATCTATTTGGTAAAAGACCCTTTCGGAAGAGTACCCGGAGCACAAGAGCCAAGCCTTATGAAAAAAATCCACCTGCTTCAGATCTTATCCAAGTTTCCTCCGACCTTGATAGCCCTCATAAGAAACCTAGGGAATTTTTTGCGGATGGATTAGAGCCACTAAGGAAAAAAAATTAGAACCTACCTCACCTTACCGATCTCCCATCACTCCTACTTCACCCATGCCTACTCTAGATAATAAAAATAATAGATTTTCCACATCCCTCAAAGCATCTAAGCCTTCCTCAAAGATCACCGATTCTTCCCCAACCATAGAGGAGCTACAAAAGGAAAACAATCAGCTTCTCCAATAGTTGGAGGAAAGGAAGACAATAGATACACACCTTCATCATGACAATGCAGTCCTTCCAACAAAAGTTAACTCTCTTCAATGATTGGTCGATGAGATGACCAAATCTAACCGCAGTCTCAGATCACAGTTGAAGCAACACAAGAGGCACAAGGTTAAGTCTTCACAACAAGAAGGAGAAGCTTCCAAAGCCAATCCTCCTCAGCACGCCTAGTCACGAGGGGTAACTTATTTTTGTTTGCAGTGGGACCTGCAAAATCACAAGTGTGGGGGTAATGTTGGGCCCGATATATGATCACTTTTATGAAGGTTATTATACACTTTTTCCGCATGTACATATGTGTTTTCTCATATTTTAAATGAGCTTTTTGAAGAATTTCATGATAAAATGGTATGATCGACACTAGGTATGTGTAATTCATGTTTAATAATTATATTGAGTATAATTCATCATGTTTTATGATTACCAAGATCTAATTCACATTTTTCTGGTGTTATAGGGAAAAAACGCACCATGTTTCTACTTCTGGCACTTGATCCGACACTCCTTCTAGTACTCGTTCCGCCACTTGATTCGGCACTCTGTCCAGCACTACGTATTGCACAAAAATGGAGGGCGACTTGGCAGTTATGGTATTGGCATCTAGTGATGGGTGAATTGGGAACATGGGTTTTGTTCATGCTTTCCCCCTCTAGCTACTGAGCTCCCGACAAATCAGTTTCAGTTGTTCAAGAGGGCGATTATCGGCTCATTCTGTTTTATCAGTTAGGGCATAATTTATTGTAATTTCTTGAATTTAGAAGTGGTTCGACCCTCCTGTGGTCGACAACTTGGCCTGTAAACATTATAAATACCACTGAGGTGGTCAGACATAAGTTAAGAATTAGAATTGTCAATGTGATAGACAAACAAATGATTTTACTCTGTTTTGAGTTTTTACATTGCTAGATTATGCCATAACTGCATTTTTGAGTTTTTGTGGTGAATTTGACCTGTTGAGTTCATGGTGTGCTTTTAGAGAGTGACCACGACTTGCTGGGGGGACCACCAGTGGTCTAGTAACTTTATTCATGTTTGTTTATGCATTTCATAATTTAATTGTTCTCTTTATTTTCTGTACATGCATTTTTATTTTGTTAATTACTTTGATGTAGTTTAATTGTTTTGATTCTCTTTTGTAGGTTAGAATGATGAGATGTGTTAACATGTATTGATCTTGTAGATTAGGAACGGACTTGCAATCCCCTAGACTAACCCCATGCGCAATTAGATATTAGATTATGATTTCTTTTATGATTTTATAGTCAAGTTTAAAACAAAGTTTTAATTAGAATAGAAGAGTTTTTATTTGGGTCCTCTTCAACAGGGATTTGATGGATGGATAGAATTAATTCCATTTTTTAATTATATCTTGCTTATCTCATTTTTATATATATCTTGTTTAATTAGTTGTTGGTTAATGTAGATTGTTAGTTTACTTTTCAATGTCATAGTTTAATTTATGTTCTTAAGCATTTTTCTTATTGCAGTTTGAATTGTTTTAATAGATGTAACATAGTTTCATTTATGTAATTTCCTTTCCTAGAATTAAATTGCAAGTATATTTCTTAGTTAATGGTTGAATTTAATTATGAAGTTTTCTTACATAGTATAGAAGTACAATGATGATCTCGTTATGTTGTTGATGGTTTAAATATGAATATACAGGGTATCTAACATTTTTTTTTCATGGCCAAATTCGCATTGGATTGTTTAATCCATACCTTTCACTTTGCCATTGATATTAGTGTTGAGCTTATACCACTTGAATTGTCCTTTGTTGTCAAGTGTCATCGAGATATCATCCGACACCGGATAAATTCACACAACCGCCAACATTATATTTGATTTTTTGATAGATTAAAGATAGTTTTCTTGCTTTCATAGGTTAAAAGGATAGTTTTCTTTCTTTCATAGATCAGAAGAGATAGTTTCTTGCTTTCCTAATTTAAAAGATAGTTTAATTGTTTTTGTAGGATAGATAGTTTTTTTCTTTCATAGATTAGAGAGTAGTTGTTTATCATAGATTAAAATTTAGTTGTTAATCCTTCTTGCTTTCAATTAAATAGATTTCCTTTCATGAATTAAAAATAGTTTTGAATGAAGCATTTAGTCCACTTTCCTCTTAGGATAGATAGTTGTTCAATGAGAAGTTTTAATCTGATTGCTTGTAGTAGTTAGTTGTCTTTGCTCACTTGTATATTTTCTTTAGTAGGTTAGTTAGTTGTCTTTGCTTACTTGTCTATTTCTTTAGTACGTTAGATAGTTGTCATTGCTTACTTGTTTACTTGCTTTAGTAGGTTAGTTAGGTGTCTTTGCTTGCTTGTTTATTTACTTGCTTTCACAGGGTAGTTTCTCATTAAATGTAGGTTGGCAAGTTAAAATAGTTTGTTTTTGTTAGTTGCTTAAATAGTTGCTTTTGCTTATCGTTATGAACTAGTTTGATTTACATAGGGTTTTTACTTGCCTTTCTTAGAACTATCCATCGGTCCTTAGCCCAAAAGTACTTAGGTTACCTAGTTTCAAATTGCTTAGTAGGATTTGTTCATTATATAGTTTTGCTTGAGTAGATTAGCCTTAGATAGCTACCTTCATTAGTTATATTATACTCCTACCATCCCTTCTACCTTTGGCATATATTTTTCTACAACTCTAAGTTTACTTACCCCGGGTTGGCAATTTAATTGAGGGCTTTTACTATGTTTTTAGTGCATATATAACACCCATCAGAAGAGATCATGCTTCTTCATCAAAGGCACAACCATAAGTGATATGATGTGGAATTCCCCTGGCCTTTGATCAATTTGCTTCGCATGGAGAAGGAAAAGAGGTAAGCAGGCTTATGGAATTCTTAAGTACTTGCATTAATTTGATTAAGGATGAAAAATCCATACAAGAACTACAAAATTTGATCAGACAGTATGAGATAGGAAGGGTAGATCCTCTACTGAATAAAGTAGTATATCAAATATACAAAAAGAGAAGGACAAATAAGGAACTACACCTTAATGCTCAAATTGGAGATTATGATACAGATTATGTGGTCCTCGACTTAGGGTCAGAGGTCAATGTTATGACAAAGAAGACCTAGGCACTGATGGGAAAACCGAAGCTAATTTACTCCCCTATCAGGCTTAGGATGGCTAATCAACAGGAAGTAAGCCCTTTTGGAATACTGGAGCATGTCCCTGTGGACATTGATGGGGTAAGAACAATTGTGGACTTCGAGGTGATTGAGATAGTTGATCATAGTTGTCCTTATCCTGCATTGTTAGGTATTGATTGGGATTTCAACAATTCCACTGTTGTTGACTTAAATAAAAGAATAATGATGTTTGAAGGTGATGGCCTTAGGTTCATTGCACCTCTAGATCCTGATGAAGGTCGAAGATACACAGAACCCATCAGAGAAGAAGATTGTGCATATGAGCTAGAGAATATATATAAATTGACCGCAAGACAGCAGGATTACATTAACCCTACAACAAATGGGAATTTAAGCTGGCGAAGTGACAACGCATGTTCATCAGACTGAGAAGAAGCACTAGAAAATTGGCAGAACAATATGTATGATGTTTTTGCGCAGCGATGTGCTAGATTGATCAGAGAATTTTGTTGGATCAACACAATAGTAAGTAATTTGCCCACCTTTGATGGTTTGAATCACTTAGAAACTTTCTTAATGGAATTTGAAGAAATTGTACCAGTACAATAGAGATTGTTGGCACTGGATGAGGCTTTGAAAGAAACTCCAGCTAGATGGTGGGGGACACATAAAAAGTACATCGTGGAATGGATGCAATGTCGCACTTTGATGGCAATGCGCTTTTCAGAACAAGTAGAAGGATGTGAAGTTAGATACACATGTCAAAGTTGTCTGAAGGACCATGTGCAAGGTTGTGAGGAGGCTTGGAGCAACATTCCTCAAAAATAGTGGGTGCATAAGTTCATCAACACTCTGGACACAACGTCTATCAATTGGTATCTTCAAGCAGAACTGTGTCTCACCACTTTAGATTGGTATGGTATGACTCAGAACTTTGTAGCTACATTTTTACTTGAGAGTCAGTATCCCACGATGGATCAAGATTTACAGGTTTTTAGACATAAAGTCTTTGAGGAGGCACCTAGCCTCCCTGTGGAGCAAGAAGAGGATGAATGGACTAAACCTCTTCATAAATTGCAAGGATGTTACAATATCAATGTTGATGAAGATGATGATCCTAGGAATGTGACCATCACAGAAACGAAAGGACGGAGAGATGTAGAATGACCAGGAGTTGAACTACCTTTCATAGGAAAGCCAATCAAAATCAAGAAAGTTAATATTGGAACCGAGAAAGCACCTAAGATTTCTAATGTTGGATATTATTGGGATGATTCCACCATTGATAAGATCACAAAACTACTGCATGAATATCAGGACTTGTTCCCAACCAAGTTCACTAATATGAAGCCCATAAAAGGGCCCATGGGAGAGATGAAGATCTCATTGAATCCATATGTCAGTCCAGTTAAGCAGAGACCCTACAGATTGAATCCCAAATATAAGCAGAAAGTAAAGATTGAACTAGACCGGATGTTGGAAGCGGGAATCATAGAACTTGTGGAAGAGTCAGAATGGATTAGTCCTATGGTGGTATAAGATAAGAATATGGGAGAGATCAAGATCTGTGTAGATCTTAGGAAACTGAATGATGCCTATTTGCATGACCCATTCCCTACACCTTTCACTGATGAAGTGTTGGATAATGTAGGAGGTTAGGAAGTTTACTCCTTCACAGATGGATTTTCAGGTTATCAGCAGATCAGAATTGCCAAGGAAGATCACCACAAGACCACATTTGCAACATAATGGGGATCCTACTAGTACACAGTGATGCCTTTTGGATTGAAGAATGCACCAGCCATGTTTTCTAGGGTGGTGGTCGAATCATTTAAGGAGTTTTTACATAAATTTTTGGAAGCATATTTCGATGATTGGACTGTTTTTAGCTTATTACAAACCATATTGAATGTTTAAGACTAATGTTGGATAAGTGCAGGAAATGTCATATTTCCTTGAACCTGAAGAAGTTCATCTTCTTTTCACCCTTTGAAGTGTTGTTAGGGAATATTGTGTGTAAGCGGGGGTTGATGGTAGATCCGTCCAAGATTGTCATTATTCTTGATCTACCCCGCCCCCTACCTCAGTCAAACAACTGCGCTGGGACATAATGGATACTACAGGAAGTTTATCAAGGGCTATGCACAGATTACAACACCTATAAAGAAGTTATTAAAGAAATATTGTCAGCTTCAATGGATAGCAGAATGTCAGCAAAGCTTCGACACACTGAAATAGAAAATGGTTACTGCGCCTATTCTGGTTTTCCCAGATTGGAGCAAGGAATTTCACGTGCATGTTGATGCTTCATCTTTTCACTAGGAGCAGTGTTAGCACAACCAGAAGCATGAGATATTGACCATCCATTAGCCTTTGCCTGCAGGAAAATATCTACAACTGAGATAAACTACACTACCACTGAGAGAGAAGGTTTAGCCATGGTGTACGCGTTGTAGAAGTTTTGTCACTATTTGTTGGGAATGCATTTTAAGATGTTCATTGATCACTCTGCGTTGAAATACCTAGTCAACAAGCCAGTGTTGGGGGGGGGAGAATATGAATATGGTTACTATTATTCCAGGAATATGATTTTGAGATTGTGGTCAAGCCAGGGAGAATGAACAAGGGACCTAATCATTTGTCCAGAATGGAGAGGAACCTACTAGTTTGGAGGATATACTACCATATGCACAGTTTTTGTCCATCAGAAGGGTCGATGATCACTTCACCAAGATAGTCCATTTCACGTCAAAAAGAATGGCACCTATTGAATATACAATCATCCAGAAAAAACAATCGATAGTTCACACTACCGATTTTTCACTTATAGCTGGACAACTATACAAGATGGGACCTGATGAGATCCTGAGGAGATATGTTATGGAGGCAGAGAGGCCACTGATTTTAGCAAAAGCACATGAAGTAATCGCAGGAGGACACTATGCAGGGAAAGTAACAATGCAGAAGGTTCTTAGCATTGGCCTCTGGTGGCCTGCTTTACATAAAGATGCCAAGGAATACTATAAATCCTGTGATGTATGACAAAGAGTTGGGAAGCCTTCCCAGAGATATGAGATTCCTTTAGCATCACAGCTGACTTTGCAGGAATTTAAGAAATGGGCAATTGATTTCGTGGAACCTATCAACCCACCAGGAAAGCACACAGGAGCTAGATACATCATCACTGCGACAGAGTATTTGACCAGGGAAGAAGAAAGAGAAGTGAAGGAATGTAGTGAAACTACAGCTACACAATTTATATTTGATGATATCATAACCCGGTTTGGATGCCCGAAGACCTTTTTGAGAGATTAAGGTACACAATTTATTAATAAGACCATTGAATCTTTGACTCAGGAATTTTAAGTCCACCATTAGAAGAGTACTCCTTATCATCCACAAGCAAACGGGATTGTCGAATCTTTCAATAAGATCTTGGAGACAATGTTGATGAAGATTTGCAGTGTGAATAGGGATTACTGGGATTTGAGAGTACCAACAGTGCTATGGGCCTATAGAACTACTTAAAATAAGTTGATAATGCAGACTCCCTATGGAATATTTAGTTCCTAGCTTAAGAATTGCAGAATTCATAGATATGGATGACATTGGCGCTGTTCAAGAGAGGGTCGTGCAGTTGGTAGAACTAGAAGAAGACAGATTTATTGCAGGTTTTCATTAGTAGGTACAAAAGGAATGACAAAAGGCCTATCATGATAGGCACATCAAGAAGAAAGCCTTTAAGAAAGGAGATATGGTATTGGTATATGAGAGCAAGTTCATGAATCATCCAAGGAAGTTCAAAACACATTGGCTTGGGCCATATGAGGTTGCTTATGTTATAGAAGGAGGAGTTGCGTAGTTGAATACTTTGAATGGAGAATGGAAGGAAGGTTTAGTGAATGGGAGCCAATTGAAATTGTATTATGACAACCAGCTGCCTCGTTGTTGGGTATGTGTTATATACTTTGCACGAGTAGTAGTGTTTGAGCATCTGTGCCGGGCGCGCAGGGGGGTTAGAGGGGGGGCCACTAGGCCCCCCCTCGGGGGGTGTAGAGGGGCGGAGCCCCCCGCACGGGGATTCGGGGGCAGCACCCCCGATTTTTTTTTATTTCGGGACGACATATTTCCGCCGAGACGACATATTTCTGGGATGACATATTTCCGAGACGACATATTTCCGAGACGACATATTACCGGGATGACATATTTTCAGGACCACATGATATTAGGTGGTTTTTTGGCACATGGTTTTTTGCCGATGGTTTTCTATTTCTGGTTAAGGAATTAGGGTTTTGGACTAATCCAGGTCATTGGGTTAGGGTTTTGGATGTCATTGGCTCCTATATGTATATTGTATTGTAAACAATGTAACACGATATATGAATATAATATATGCTGGTTTTTCCTAGTTTGGGTTTCCAGGTGAAAAATCTTTGTGTAATGTTTGTATTTTCCATTGTATCTTTTCTATTATTTTTTTAATATCAATTTGCAGTAGATATTGTACAAAGTTAGAATTTACATTTGGTATCAGAGCTTTATTGGCTTCAGGGGGATGCCTTTGTCATCAAGGGTTTGGCTCGGGACTATGATAAGCCTTGTTACAGTGGGAGATCTGCGGTATTGTTTTTCAGGTGAAAAGAAATGGCAAGAAATTTGAATATGGAGATCGAGAAGTTTAATGGGAAAAGCTTTGAGCTGTGGAAGCTCAAGATGGAAGATCTTTTGGTGGACAGAGATCAGTGGATCGCGGTAGATCTAGGTATGGCACCTACAGGAACTTCTGCAGATGACTGGAAAAAGACAGATCGGAAGGAAAAGAGCATAATTCAACTGTGTCTCTCCGATTCAGTATTACTGAATGTGTCAGAGGAAGCTATAGCCAAAGATTTATGGGAAAAGTTGGGGAAGTTATATCAGTCTAAGTCCCTGGTAAATAAACTATTCCTGAGAAAGAAGCTATATAACTTGAGGATGAGAGATGGAGACTCGGTGGCAGATCATTTGAATGCCTTCAATACTGTGGTAAGTCAATTAGTATATGTTGATATTAAAATTTCATATGAAGATAAATGTATCAGTTTGTTGTGTTCTTTACCAGACTCGTGGGATAGTCTGGTTGTGGCCATAGGTAGTAATACAACTTCTTTGAAGTTTGAAGAAGTGGTCTCATCCCTGTTGTCGGAGGAGATGAGATGAAAGAATTTGGAAGGACATAGAACAGACACATTATTTGCAAGAGGACGTTCCTAGGAAAGAAATAAATCTAATTTCTCAAGTGGGAGATCTAAGTCTAAGGGTAGATCTAAATCTCCTAGAAATTTTGGAAGGGTATGTTGGAGGTGTGGAAAAGAAGGGCACTACAAGAAGCAGTGTAGATCCAAAGTTGAGAAA
>ML779903.1:1057281-1088785 GCA_009831015.1 Picea engelmannii | reverse complement strand
CTTTGCACGAGTAGTAGTGTATGAGCGTCTGCGCCGGGCATGCAGGGGGGTTAGAGGGGGGGTGAAAGGGGGCGGAGCCCCCCACGCGGGGGTTCAGGGACAACACCCTCGATTTTTTTTTTTTCAAGATGACATATTTCCACCAGGACGACATATTTCCGGGACGACATATTTCCGAGACGACATATTACCAGGACGACATATTTCCGAGACCACATGATATTAGGTGGTTTTTCAGCACATGGTTTTTTGCCGATGGTTTTCTATTTCCGATTAAGGAATTAGGGTTTTGGACTAATCCAGGTCATTGGGTTAGGGTTTTGGATGCCACTGGCTCCTATATGTATATTGTATTGTAAACAATGTAACACGATGTATGAATATAATATATGCTGGTTTTTCCCGGTTTGGGTTTCCAGGTGAAAAATCTCTGTGTAATGTTTGTATTTGCCATTGTATCTTTTATGTTCTTTTATGAATATCAGTTTGCAGTAGATATTGTACAAGGTTAGAATTTACACTCGCATCTCTAAGTAAAAGCATAAGGAGAAGGGTCTATGTATCAGGTGCAGTTGAAACTAGGTACCAGACACAGAAAAGACAGTTTGCACAAGGAAGGGAGAGACAGAATAGAAAGAACAGGCTTCCCCGCACAGTCTGAAGATGAAGAAAAATAGAAGGTTCAGACCTAAAGTGCCTTGGGACGAGTCACATGTGAGTGTTGGGGGCATGTTGGACCTTAGTTATGGAAGGTTTCAAATATTAAGGAAATAAGTGTGAAGTGTGAACTGTGCAAAAGACAAGTTGACTGAGAGTGGGTCGAAGTGGCCAAAAGAAAAAAAATGATGGAGCAAAGTAAGAGAAAGAAATTTGTTGGACAGAGAGATCAAGGAAGACAGATCAAAAAGGAAGATGGATTGTGGACAACTCAACAAGTAGAAAAATCCACCAATGGATGCTTTGGAGCACCTCACAGGAAAGAAGGAAAGAAAGGTTGGCGAAGCCCTAAAAACACGGGTCAAGTTGACCTAGGGTTTTGGTATTTAGGGTTTTGACACCTAGGTTTCGGCCTAAGGTTGTCCAAGAGTCATTGTAATGTATAAATAAAGGTCAATAGGACCTAGGATGGGTTCGATTATGTTATTATGAGTGATTGTTGTTATTGTAGAGAGATAAGTATTGTGTGGTGAGAGAAGTCTGTGTTGTAAGATCTTCAGCTGGGTGCGAAGATCAACCCTGTAGTTGGGTGCACAGGGAAGGGAGAGAAGAAGAGAAAGAAAGAGATATCTACAAGCTAAGAGTGCAGATAGAACTGTATGATTTCATATAATATATTATAAAGTGCATTTCTGTGGACATGGCCCTAGGGAGAGGGTGAACCATGTGTACCTTGTTGTTGTGTTTGATTGATGTTGTGTTATTCTGATCTCTGATATACTGTCAATGAAATATTGTGTTAGATATGAGGCATATTTCACGCAGTAGGCTTAAGGAAGATAAATAATAACTAGATCTATGTGTATGAGTTTCCCTGGATACACTTTGCATTTCCTCTGGTTGTATACACCTATGTCCTGCAACCCCCTATCGCTACTTCAGGTGAGACTTCATCTTCTTCGCAAGTGTTGCTAAAAGGGCCAGTATTTAGGGCTTGTCGGTGTGCTGTTAGAGTTGAACCCTGGGTCTGCCCCTATGCCAACACAAAGGTATATTGTATATTCTAAATTGTGATGACTTGATGAGGTTAATAATGGATGAACTACACAAAAGACCATATATTGGTCATCTTGGTTATCAGAACATGATCATGACCAATAAGAAATTATTTTATTGGCCTGGACTGAGAAAGGACATAGTTGATTACTTAGCTAAGTGTCTAGAATTTCAGCAACTTAAGGTAGAGCACCAACACTCAGCAGGGTTGTTGCAACCCCTACCAATTCCAGAAAGGAAATGGGAAACCATCTCCATGGATTTCATCATAGGGATACCAAAATCAACCAAATAGAACGACACCATCATGGTACTTATGTAAAAAGTGAGAAAGGTTTCTCACTTTATTTCCATCAAGTCAACTTTCAAGGCAATATATATTTCCATTATTTTCATGAAAGAGATATTTATACTCCATGGCATGCCTAAGAAAATTGTATCCGACAGAGATACAAAATTTACTTCAAACTTCTAGAAATCTTTGTTTGTCGGTTTCGAAACAAAATTGTTATTTAGTACAGCCTATCACCCTCAAACAGATGGGCAGGAAGAGAGGGTAAAAAAAGTGTTAGAATACATGTTGAGGATGCATGTAATGCATCAACCTAATAAGTGGGAAGACTACCTACCACTAGTATAATTTTCCTACAACAATGGATATCCAAAGTCATTAAAAATGATCCCTTTCGAATACCTCTATGGAAGGAAATTCAATATTCCAATCAGTTGGAATAACCTAGTGGATAAAATCACAATCGGGCCAGAGATGCTAACGGAAATGGAACAACAAGTAATTTGAATTAGACATAATCTAAAAAATAACCCAGGATAGACAAAAGAGCTATGTAGATAGAAAAAGAACTCCTAGAGAATTCAAAGCAGGGGACCATGTGTATCTCTAAGTTAGACCAAGAAGAAGGTATTTAAGAATTGAAGCCTATACCAAGATGGCACCTCAGTATTGTGGACCCTTTGAATTTTTTGATAGAGTGGGACATGTATCCTATAGGCTAGCACTCCCTCCCACAATGAAGGTACATGATGTTTTCCATGTTTCATTATTAAATAAATGTGTACATGATTCTAATCATATTATTGATTGGTTTGTGATTCAGGTGGAACCAAAGGGATAATTCCTACCAAAACCTCAATGAATAATAGACAGAAAGGAGACCCTACTCAGGAACAAAACGATTGCACAAGTCAAGGTGCAATGGAAACACTTTGTCTCGAATGAGGCCACATGGGAAATTGAGGATGCCATGAGATAGGCATATCCCTTTTTGTTTACTTATGTACATACAAAGCACATCGATAGACAGAAAATTGAGGACAATGTTCCTTTAAGGGGGAGGGGATTGTAACACCCATTTTTCCCCCAGTCTATAAATAAAACTATAATTGGCCAAGAGACTATGGCAGACTAGATATGTGTGAATGTCTGATTTGATTAACCTTTGTATAAAAGGTCAATGTATGTATTTCCTTTTATTAATAGAAAATGGATAAGTGTTTCATAACTTATGAAAGGGGGTGGGCTGCTAATATAGACCATGGATGTTATGATAGAGATGGTGAAAGGACTAGTAAAGGTTGAGATGACCCCCACCAAACCAGTACCCTACTGAAATTAATGACTCAGAACGGTCCTCTGACCTAGATAATGAATTACCAGTTAGTGTGG
Organism: Picea engelmannii; assembly: GCA_009831015.1. Classification (NCBI taxonomy): domain Eukaryota; kingdom Viridiplantae; phylum Streptophyta; class Pinopsida; order Pinales; family Pinaceae; genus Picea; species Picea engelmannii. Next base: position 1,085,388 of record ML779903.1, on the reverse strand, counting down.
TAGCTGAGAGAGTCCTCCTCAAGAGTTAATGAACAGATGGTGCAGAGTACCCATCTATAAAACTCCAAACTTGACCATGAGATGGGGATTCAGACCCACGTAACCTTGCTGAGAAAGGAAAGGAAGAGGTAATTTGTGGGGCATAGGTGAAAGAGAGGAACAAATGATCTACAAAGAGAGTAGAGTCGCAAGATCAATCTAGAGAAGAGAAAAAGAGGTTACAATGCTCTGGTTCGAGGAAGAACTGGGGAATAATCTCATTCTGAGCATAAGAAGTTGTTGTCAATTTTTTTCGTTACAAGATGATAAAGTAGGTTGATGAGTGACTGTGGAAGACCTTCGTTAGACATCCTTTCTTGGTACAGAGAAAACTTACTGCCGGGATCTTGTGGGAGGAGGAGGCTAACCTCCATCCCTGATTGTTGTTGAGAAAGAAGAAAGAGTCTCTCTCAGAGCACCATGTTCTAGATCGGTGGTGGCAAGCAGTAAATCTATCGGGAGTGGTTGCACCTATGGTTGTGTGGAAACATGCATCCCGTTTAGCAGTCACTTCACAAACTCTGGTTTTCTGATAAGTATCTTTATACTCTGTGAACTGAAATAGGAGTAGTGATTGAATATATTTATGTGTCTATGACTGAGTTCAATGTTGAATGGTTAAGTTATATATATGCAATTGAATATATTTATGTGTCTATGATTGAGTTCGGTGTTGAATGGTTAAGTTAGATATTTTCATTATCTCTTGGTGAACTCGTGCTTTTAAATGGGCATATACTTGACTCGGTTGAGCAATTAGAATCATAAGATGTAAGCTCGTAATAGTATCGGTCTCTAAAACCCTCCCCCTTGTGGGAAATTTCCAAGTTCAAACCCTATGGAAGGAGGATGCCTCCTTTAGATCTTTCACCCATCTAACTGAGGGCTCATGCTCGTGTCCTTAACCCATTTGTGGATAAAAGGATTAGCGCTTAGCCCACAATAATTTCCAAAGGATGCAAGTAACCTAGGTTTGGGAACCCTATGCTAGGCCTAAAAGAAGCTAGACCTTCTGGCTTCAGAACTCTGGGAGTTAGGAGCTTCGGAGTTCTTTGACCCTACCATTTATAAATTGGCCGAAGGCAACTGGTAGTTACAATTACCCACCCAGTTAATTGGCACTTAGAGGTTTCTTTATCCAAGACGTGTGTCCATAGATCAATGACTATCTGTAGGTCTGGTCATCCAGAGGTGTTGCAAGACGGAATAAATCTTAGTCATGGACGATAAGTGTATGTGGCAATAGATCAAACATTTTGAGAGTTCGAAACTACGGAAGGAAGTTCAGTTCCAAGCGAGGAAACCCTTGAATGTCAAAGTTACAAATTGATGTCAACAAATGATTAAGAATAATTTGGGATCCATCATGTCCATTGGATCAAGACTATAGCTAGCACTTCGTTGAAGTCTTACTTCAAGAAGATGGCGATAGGATGACCTTAAAATCTCTTAATGACAAAGTTGCAAATAAATGTGAACTGTATATATCAAGACGCTTAGGGTTCTTTCCTAATCATTAGATTCAAACCATGGTCAGCCCAGTGTTGACCACTATGGGAGTAAGTAGGAGGTCACAACATGAACTCCCCGAACATCGAAGCTATGAAGTAATAGAGTTTGTCAATCTAGGGGTTACGTGGATGCGACTTAGCTGTGATATTGAAGGGCTTGGAAGGCTATCAGTTAGGGATGACGTAGTATGGTGATGTCATCCAGGGTGACATGAACCCACAAGTAATGTGTCATGTGTCACCTAGATTCGTGTGTTTCGCAGACCCCATAGGCCCATTAACATGTGACACATGTCACCCACTGAAGGGCCACCTGTCATCTCGACCTTGCCACATATAACTCCTGGCACTCACCGCTTGGTCCATTTGGCAAGAAGAGTATGCATGACCCACCTATATTTTCCTTCATATCTAGTACTTTACCATGAGTGGGGGTGAACTGGCGCTAACCTCCTATCAAGGATCGATGGTTGTGCTTGAACCGTCGTGGAGATATACGTTCAGGGATGATTGCAGAGTCCCAACTAGCACGATGTTTATTTCCTTCATGAGTTCTGTAATGGAAACTGCTCGTCTGTGGTGGAATTGATTCCAACCGTTGATGTTGCCGGATATACAGATCAATGGTCTAGAAGGATTACAAAAGTTTAACCTGTGCAGATGATAATTTTTCCCCCGATCTCTACAATTTATCTCCACCGTATATTCCTAGATATACGTGGACACACCTCGACCATGGGATTCAAGAGGTATTGGGAGACAACTGATGGAAACTTCAGACTTCGAAGCTATGAGAGGTTTGAGAGGTAGGTGAAGCTAGGCACCTCAGAGGCTACGAGTCCTGGACTAAAGCGGCTCACCAACATCACCTCGGGTGACATGGACCCATGTCTTGTATGCCACATGTCATCCAAACTTGTACTTCTCTCAAACTCTAAAAGACCCTTAGAACATGACACGTTTCACCCCCTGACAAGGACACGTGTTACACATGGCCATGTTGTGTGTCATCCCCCTGTTGCATGAATTCTCATTCAAAGGTTAGTGGGGACCCTTCGGGAGTCCGGGTCTCCAACACTCCGGAGGTTTGAGGTGTAGTTTCGAGAACAAGCTGGAAGGTCAAAGGTTAGAGCTACATGGAAACACCTTGGCATTTTGCGATTTCAGGACTCTAGGGGATGCATGCATAGAAATAAAAAGGGGAATTCAGAGCCAAAATCCTAATCCCCTCTAGCCTATGTGTTGATGAAGGAATAATCCTCGTCGTTGGATTGGGAAATGGGTGTAATTCCACCATAGATTTTGAAACAATGGGAACAGTATGAATGAGATGGACTCACATGGTCCATGACTAGTAGTGCCCGAAGAGCTTCGAGAGGAAATAACTTGCAATACATAACTCATATTTTGGTATGGTGGTAACCGTGAGGAATATCGTGACGAGAAAAATTCCGGTGGAGAGGCTAGAGTTGGGATTAATATAGTTAAGGAAAAACTAAATTATGATGCCCCATCCCTTAAAAGAGTACTTAGGGGTCAAGTGTCTTACAATGGCACTTTGACATATATGGATGGCCCAAAAGAACATCATATACATCCAGTGGGGAAACATCAAATAATACCTCATCCTTAAAGGGTTGGATGTTATAAGATAATCCACACTGTTGGCTGACATGAAGATCGCATCCCTAGAGAAACCACTTGATGTTGAATGGTTGTGAGTGTGGTGTTGTTGACAATCCCAACTTTTTGACAAACTCTCTTGAGATGAGGTTCTTCTGGATTCTACAATAAAATGCATCAGGGTCCCCTTCACCCACATCCATGAATGAAAAAGGCGCTCCCCTCTTCAGGATCTGTTGTTTCTTTTGGTTGAATTGTTGCGGCCGTGACAACAACAATGGGGTCTGTGTCGATGATCTATCTTCTCCCATTATTTTTTGAACCAAGGTTCGGCTCCTTTTCTTTGATCTCGACCACCAATGATTGTTTCTAGAAACATTCATCAGTGTTGTGATAGTGGGATTTTGTGGAAATCACACCAATTTCAAGTGTCCTTCTTCGTCTTTTTGTTACCCTTCTTTTCTTGTGGCTTGGACTGATTTTCTATAGGTTGGTTATTAGGGTCATCTTTATCATACTTTGTTTGTTAAGGATTTGCAAAACTGAACTCCCATTTGTTCTGGTGCCTAAATGTTTTCATGATTTTGACAACATATCAATCGATAGCTCCTAATGATGAGATTCCAAGAAAATCCATTTCGGTTTGGATGTACCTATGCAAAGCCCCATGGTAATTCAGAACCAGATTCCCCTTGGAGTCTTTGATACCTATATTGGTGTGAAAGTTTTGGAAAGTGTTTGTTAACTTCGACATTTTTTGGCCCCTCTCTTATCATGGTGTGGTCCATCTCATGTATTGGTCTTCATAGTTACCAACAGGGTAATATTGATCCTTGACCACATCCACAAAAAAATCCCAGGTGGGCTCAACCCCATATATTCCAGACTCCTCTGTGGAAATTTTATCCCAGTAATTTTCCCACCAATGTTTGAGATCGGGGAGAGCCTTAAGGAGTGCGAAGGTGATATTTTCCTTGTCAGAAAAATTGTGAACAGAGAAATAACCTTGTAGCATATTTAACCATTTTTCTAGGATATCTGCATCTATATGAACTTCAAATACAGGAATATAAAAATTAACTTGTACCTTGAAAGGAGAGGTTCCTCTAAAGTGGCCACTTGATGAATATGCACATGTTGTTATCGTCAGGCGTTGAAGGATGTGGGAAAAATTCTCCATCATTTTGTCCCTCTATCGCGTGAGATTTTTCTCCAACAACAGATTAATAGAATCTTATGCTCGATCCTTTTTCTTTTCTTCTGCCACGGAGGGTTTCTTGGGTGTGTGAGAGAAATTTTCCTCAAGAGAGGCAAGCTCGAGACCCAACTCTCTATACTTAGACCTCATCAGAGACATGCACTAAAACACGACCAAGAGCATCTTGCTCTGATACCAGTGATCCAGATTATTTTGAGCATGAAATGAGAGAAGAGATATAATAAAGACATATATCGAGATATTACAATATATCCAATAATATAATGAAGATACAACATATTTATATAACAAGAGGCATATATATACATTAATACATCATTTCTATTAATGAGTTAAATGTACATAGCTGTAAAATTACAGAGTGAAAGACTCGCTAGAATGGTGGCATATTATCTACAAGAAAAGATGTGATGGCTACGCTCATTCAAAAGAAGATGATTGTTACAATGAGGCTCCAAAGGATTTTATTAACATAAATAAAATCCAAAACCCTAACCTTGAAGGAAGAAAAGCCAACAGTTTTGTGGACCCCGTTTTGGGTAGTTTGGTGTATCAACTTCCCGGGGCATAACTTTGGCATACTATCTTCGTTTGGGGGGCAGGATAGCTCGTTGGAAAGGTATCGACAAGGAGAATAATTTTGGAGGCTAAATTAGAGACTTAAAATCTCGTTGAGGTTCCCGATCATTAAAAAACATAGTTTAGGCCCTCGAAATGGCCCCAGAAGTTTAGGACCCGAAAAAAGTGCTAAAAATAGTAAATTGCCAATAAACTATTTTAAGCAAGTTGGAATAGGTGGGTTGCCACCAATATCCACCTATATCAACATGTCATCCTTGCAGTGACATACAAATACCACATCACCATACATATGACACATGGACAGTACGGATGCCACACCATCATACAGATGACACGTGGTAACTTTTTACTGGTCCAAATGGGCTTCGAAAATGCCAAAATTGAATGACATGTGTCAGCCTCTCATGTTTCCACATCATCATGTCGAAGTCACCCTATGCTATGCTAGTTGTATAGATGGATAGATGTCACCTCCTGGTGGTGCCATGTGTCACCCCCTTTTTGCTATTTTCCATGTTTTTTCCAAAACTTTGAAAATCCATAACTTCCTCATATGATGTTTGTTTGGGGAAATTTATGATTTGTTGGAAATGTCTCATCGAGATATACACAATGAACTCATTTTCATTAGAATTTAATATGATCAATTTGTTAAGATTCTAGATCCTCCTAAATCACTATGAGTCTAGAAAATTAAAAGAGAATGAAAGGAATTATGCTACACATGATTTGGAATTAGCATCAATTGTACATGCATTGAAAATGTGGAGACATTTACTCATGGGGAGGAAGTTTGAGCTAACGACAAACCACTTTGGTCTAAAAAATTTGTTTGGATAGCCAACACTAAATGTTAGACAAACTAGATGGTTGTAATTCCTTAGTGAGTATGATTTTTCAATTAATCACATTAAAGGAAAATGAAATCAAGTGGTTGATGCACTCAACAGTAGAGCACATGAGAAGAATATTATAGCCATTAGCATGTACAAGACTTATTTGAAAGATAAAATTATTGCAACAACAAATTCATATCAACAATATCTAAAAATAAAAGAAACATTACAACAAGGTAATTTTCAGTGGAAATTTAATTATTATGAGCTCAAAGAAGATGGAATTCTCATGTACAAAGGAAAGGTATATGTGTCGAATTCCAATGAGATGAAAAATGCAGTGCTGACGGAAATGCACAATGTGTCATATGTCGAGCACCCAGGATATCAGGAGACAATTGTAGCTGTAAGAAGCCAATACTTTTGTCCAGGAATGAAGGAATAAGTGGCTAATTACATAGCTAGATGTCTAAAGGGTTAGAAAGTGAATAATAAACATAGACATCCACCTAGTTTATGACAACCATTACCCAATCTAGAATGGAAGTTGGAAGTAGTTACAGTTGATTTTATTACAAAGTTTCCCAGAACATTGAACCAGCATGATTCCATCAAGGTGGTGGTGGATAAATTAACTATGACAACATATTTTATTCCTATGAAGACAACACACAAGGTCATTAATTAATAATTAAATCATTAATGTAAAATTATAATATTAATGTAAAGTCATGTCTTTTTATACAAAAAGACATGACTCTAATCATGTGCATGTATTTATACACGTAGTTGTACATTAAATAAGGAAACAAAAAACAAATTTATTAAATAATTAAATATATATTTTCATATATATCTAGTTTTATGCTTCCAAGTGGTATCAGAGTGAAACATATGTCATCAAATTGAAGTCACATGAGTAAGTATGGAAACAAAAAACTCCATACTTGGAAAAAAAAAAGAATTATGGAGAATATGAGTGTCAGTCTCAAAGAAATGAATAATTTTGTGAGTGAAATAATGGAAGAACAATTAGAGAAGCAGGTCTTGACAAAATTAAAGGAGAGGAGGTCTCATGGGCATGTTTCACCCTCTCATTCAAATGAATGTACTTGCAAGATGAATATATCGATTGACAGCCCAGCACAACAGTAACAAGAAGGTACTAGTTTTCCTACAAAGGGAGACTGCCTCTCATATTTGGTTGTGTCTAAAGCACATGGCAAAGATTCTCCTTACTTTGGTGGTTGGAAGGAGTATGATGAAAATCCTTACCATCCATTAAACAACCCATATTGGATTATCCAAATAGGCTTGGTGATCCAGGTGGATATTGGTGGCCACCCACCTATTCCAACTGGCTCCTCTCGTTCATCTTTTCTTCAGCACGTTCTTATGTACTTCTTGTAACTATGGGTTCTACATGTATGGGGTTTTCTAAAGCCCCACACATCCTCCAAGTGGATACTGGTGGCCTCTCGCCTAATCCAACTGTCTTATTTTGTATGTTTTCATGTCAATACATCTTGTTGTACTTCCAGGGTTGTTTTGGGGCCCTAAACGTTTTTTTTTTTGTCTCGCCATAGTCAAACTATAGAAGGAGTCATATTTTGATGGCAGAATGTGTAGTGCTTTGAAAGACCTTTCCAATGAGCTATCAAGTGCCTAAAGAAAAGGTCGTATGCCAAAGTTACGAACATGGGAAGTTGAGGTACCAACTTACACCAACTTACCCATAGGTCCAACATGACTTTTGGCGATTCACCTTCTAGGGTTAGGTTTTTGGATGTCTAGGGTTTTGGAATTCATGAGTAATATCAAAAAGGCCTTTGGAGCCTCATTTTAATTGATTCTTCTTAGATGGATGCACATAGCAGCCACATCTCTTCTCAGAGATATTTACCACCATTTGAGTAAGTGTTTCAGTTCTGCAGTTTTACAGTTTCATCCTATTTCATTATTCAATAGAATATATTGTTCACTGGATATTTGTGTTATTATTCATATCTCTGTGTTTATTTTATTCAGTTTGTTAATCAGTTTGTTCCACTCCTAAATCCGGATCAGTGGTATCAGAGTGGTCTTCTCTTCATTTATTTTTCTTCATGCATATCCCTGACAAGATCTAGGTACAAGAAGTTGGGACTCGAACCAATCGAGCCATTACAATATCGGTCGCACCGAGCCCAAAAACAACCCATGGGAGACAAAAATAAATATGATGGAGCAGGAGATCCTATTAAAATGTTGCTCGAGAAATCCTTCACGTGATAAAGGAACGAAATGATGGACAAGTTCGCACAGATCCTTCGACGACTGCCCATAGGAGAAGCATCTTCATCAAGTGGCCATGCAACCCCCTTCAAGGTGCAAGTAAATTTTGATATTCCATTATTTGAAGGACTGATAGATGCATATGTTGTAGATAAATGGTTGAATCTTCTCAAAGGGTATTTTTTGGTCCACAATTTTTTCGATAGGGAAAAGATCACTTTTGCATTCCTCAAGTTTGTTCCCCATGTTAAATACTAGTGGGATAATTACTCTAAGAAAAGGGTCATGGAGGAATCTGCAATATTTTTGGTGGTCCCTACATGGGATTCCTTCCAGGATGCCATTAAAGAACAATACTACCCTATTGGAAGCTACAAGGACCAGTAAACTGGATGGACCACCCTACGTCAAGAAAGGGACCAGAAGATACCAGATTTCACCAATATTTTCCATACCTTATGTACCAAATTGGGTATCAAAGACTCTGAGCATCATATGGTGCTCAAATATTGATATTGTTTGCATAGAAACATTCAAATAGAAATGGATATCCTAGACATTGACTCATTGGGCATGGCTTATAGATACACTGTCAAGATCAAGCAGGAATTTAAGCAGAAAAGGCGAGAGTTTGGATCTGCAAACCCCCCACAGTCGAAGCAGGGAAAAGACATCCCCAACCCACATAGAAAGGGACCAAGTCTATATGGTCACGCTCAAGACAACCAGTTCCAGATGCAACACAATAAGGGAAATGAGAAGACAAAGAAGGACACGGGAAAATGGTGTGAGTACCATAAAATCCCTTGGCACAACACCAATGAATGTCGCTCCAAGCAGTCCCTCATGGTCGAACTAAAGGCTTTCGAGTCAGAGGCTAATTATGATTCTGAATCAAATCCTAAAGGAGGGAAGAGGATTATCGATTTTGAACCCAGTGCAACTATCACTACCACCAAAGTCTGTCTTGTTGGCATTTTTTCAGACAGAAGACAGAGTATGATGGTTGGCATGTTTAACATGAAGAGTATTCTTATCATTGATGGAAAGATCAGATTATTCCTATCATTGATGGCATCGATGGAAAAACAAGAACATAAGTAATTTCAAGAAGACCAGCAGCACAACTCACACAGAGTCGATAAGTTCAGGAAGACCAGCAGTGCAACAATGATCGAATGACAAGATCGAAGTATTGGTCAAACTCCATTTCATAGTTTTGGCTATTGAAATTTTGAATATTGGGAGATGGAAATGTCAAGGCTCTTTACAACAGGAGTCCCGAAATTGTGAAATGTGAAACGTTGATATGATTGGTCAAACTCCATTTCAGAGTTTTGGCTATCGGGATTTTGGATATCAGGAGATGGAAATGTCAAGGTTCTTTACAACAGGAGTCCCGAAATTGTGAAATGTGAAACATCGAAATCTCGTCAACCATCCATCTTTGGGGGTTATGTGAGTCATTTGATCACTTCGGAGTTTTAGAAATCAGGAGATGGAGATGTCAAGAACTCCTACTATAGGAGTCACGAAGTCGCAAACCCCGAAATCACGATATGCGAAATCACGAAGAGATCTGGACCATCGAATCATCTAGAGTGTGGACTGTTGATCCGACTCCCTTTTAGAGTTTCATAAATCGGGAGATGGATATGTCAAGAACTCCTACCATAGGAGTCCCGAAGTCACGAACCCCAAAATCGCGACATGCAAAATTGCAAAGAGATCTGGATCATCGAATCACCTAGAGTGTGGACCGTTGATTCGACTCCATTTCGAAGCTTTGGATATCAGGACATGGAGCATCAAGAAACTCTACCATAGGAATGCCGAAATCCTGAAATTCCAAAAAGAGAAACACGTTTTGGCTCAACCTATGGTCCCAGCCATTGGTCACATTGGTGGAAGATGAAGGAAGGAGCTAGTTCAGACAAGCTCCATTTCGGAGTTTCAGGGATCGGGACATGGAAAGTAACAAAATCTTTACCACGGGGATCCCGAAATACCAAAATGCGAATTGGCTAAATAAATGCAAGATCACATGAAGTCAATCCAATGGTGCAGGAGATTTTGGGCATGATCAGAGGGCTAATGTTGCTCCTCGCAGTCTAACTACTGGAAACCATTGATGGTCTCTGCCAAAGGATTCGAAGAGACCTCTGTGTGCTCGCCAGAGGAGCTAAAGGGTCTACAAGCTTCTTCCAGTGAATGAAGATGATTCTTAGAGGGACTGACAAGTGGATGAGTGTTGAAGTTTGTAACTGAAGCATAAAGTATAAGCTCGACTATGCCAGAGAAGACGAAGAGTCTCAACTACCAGAGAGGCTGAGGAATCTCAGCATGACATCCAGTGATGTTGAACGCGTGGGAAAACTGCCAGAGAAGCTGAGAAGTCGTAATGATGATCAGAAAGAGAACTCACTATGAAGAGATGCAGAAGCATTGCACATATTGCATGCACAAGGTGCACATAATCTATAAGAACACGACACAGAGAAGTGATGAGGTTGTTGTTGCTAAGGTGAAGTAATGCAGGTGTGAAGAAGTAAAGGGGTGGTTCAACTGCTGAAATGGATAGGAAACAAAAGGTCCATTGAATGGTAATGGCACACAGAGCACAAAAGGCAGAAGAATAGAATGGGCAACGGATGCATGCAGGAAGACAGTGAGGAAGACTGAGTAGCAAAATCTTCCAGAACAGTGATGAGACTGGTAAGCTATTATTGAACACTATATCACTCTAATAGGTTTTAGTATTTCATATTTATAATCCAGGGTGGTAGGGTGGTGCTAGGGAGGACTGGTTTCCTTAGAGGTTCAAGTGGGTGCTTGAACACAGGGAGTTGTAGCTTCCTTCTAGTTGGTGCTAGAGAAACCAGGGAGTTGGTGCTTCCTTCTAGTTGGTATTAGATAAACCAGGGAGTTGTAGCTTCCTTCTAGTTGGTGCTAGAGAAACCAGGGAGTTGGTGCTTCCTTCTAGTTGGTTCTAGAGAAACCAGGGAGTTGGTGCTTTCTTCTAGTGGGTGCTAGAGAAAACAGAGAGTTGGTGCTCTCAGCAAGTTGCAGTTTGCAAAAATAGAGGTTGTAGCCTCACAATGAGTTGGTTCTCATATGTATGATAATGTAAAGAATGTAAAGAATACTTATCATATAAAGAAGAAGAGGTTTTTACCCTGTATGGGTTTCCTTGGGAAATATCTGTCTCTGTGTTTCTCACATATGTGACTAATGTTGAATGTGCCATTGTTTATTTCCCTACATTATTGTGATCATCATTGAGTGCCTTGTAAATATTTTAAAAGAAGCATAATTGTTTAAGCACGGTAGCAATTGATTCACCCCCCCTCTCAGTTGTCCAACAATTGGTATCAGATTCGGCCCCTTTTATCTAAAGGTAGATCCAAGAGCTTAAACATGTGAAGCCATGAAGGAAATTCAACCAATAAGGCCCCACTGTTCAATGGAACAAACTTTGCCTTCTGGAAAGTTAGAATGAGAACCTACATAATGGCTTTAGGTACAGATGTCTGGGATGTGGTAGACACTGGTTATGTAAAGCCAGTTGTGCTAGCTAATAAGGATGACAAGCTAGAATTTAGCTTCAATGCTGAGGCTATGAATGCTATCTTGAGTGGGCTTGGAGAAGTAAAATTCATGAAAGTTATGCACCTAGGAACTGCCAAAGAAATGTGGGACAAACTCATTAGCAGTTATGAAGGTAATAAAAAGGTAAAGGATGCCAAGCTTCAAACCTACAGAATACAGTTTAAACAGCTAAAGATGAAGGAAGATGAAATTGTTGGAAAATATTTTCTAAGAGTAGAAGAAATGGTAAATGAAATGAAGGCACTTGGTGAAACAATTGAGGAACCTTCTTTAGTTCAGAAAATCTTGAGATCTCTCCTAGATAGGTTCAACCTGAAGGTCTCTGCTATAGAAGAACTTAATGATCTAAAAACCTTGGAGTTTGATCAACTTCTAGGAACATTGACTGCATATGAAATGAGAATAGTTAAAGATAAACCCACCTCTAGAGAAGCATCATTTAAGGCAGACAAGAATGAGGATTCTAAGCCCAATGAAATTGAAGCAAAATTTGTGAAGAGACTGAAGAAGGGATCAGGAAAATACAAAAATAAACTGCCTTTCAAATGCTTCAACTATGGTAGGATAGGTCATTTTGCAAATAAATGTCCCCACAAAGGAAAGGATCAGACTTGTGATGATGAGGAAAAATACAAACACGGAAATTTCTTTAAAGAGAATAACTTTAAGAAGAAAAGTTTTTGCGTAAACAATGATGATGATCCTTCAAATGATGAAGACAATGATTCATCTATTGAAGATAAACTAAATGACTTCATACTTATGGCCAAAGAGGACTATGACAATAACATCATAGGGAGTGATGTTAATTTAGAAGAAGATGTGGTTGACATGGAAGGAGAACTGATCAGTGCACTGGAAGAGATTGACAGACGAAGAATCAAGAACAGAAAGAAAAGACAATTGTTGATACAGTTCGAGAAAGACAGTAAAGAACCTGATGAAGACCTTGTCCTACTAAAAGTAGAATTGGAAGAGGCAAAGAAAATTGAAGAGATTCTGAAACAACAGCTATCAGAAAAGAAGGCAAGATGTGAAGCATTAGAACAAGAAGTAGTGAAAACGAGGAAATAAATGGAGAAGTTTCAAGCCTTGTATAATCAAAATCTGACAAGTATCAAAGCCTCAGAAGGATTAGCCACCATTCTGAATCAGCAAAGGAATCCAAAGCTGAAAAATGGCTTGAGTTATGAAGAGGGATCAAGCAATGGCAAGCCAGGAAAGGAAGAACCCATCAAGTTTGTCAAAAGTACAACCAATGACAATAACAAACCTGTAGAAACAAAGGAAGACAATCAACCGCCCAAGACGAGTAAAGAAAAAGGTGCCATGATTGAATATGTAGAATGAAGAAATAATGCGCTCTCTGCTGAAAGACGTCATCAGCAAGGAAGAAATCGATTTGCTCAAAGAAGACAACCATTTTCCAGGTACAAAGAATTTTTCTATGGCTATTGTTTCTACTGTTCTAACTTTGGTCACAAAGCTGTAAATTGTTCCTTAAGACTTAGACATGAGAAATTAATATTTCAAAGGAATAAATACTTGCCACAACAAAGAATGATGCAGCCAAGTAACAAACCTTCAGAGATTACCAATTGCCAAATTAAGTCTAGGGACATGCAACTAAAGAGGTCAAGAAATAATCAACAGTCAATGAGTAGACAACGCTACACCAATAAGTTTGACCTGTTGAACAATGAGATTGAATTCTACATCTTTCATAACTATGGACACAAATCTATTGACTGTCATTTAAGGGAATATGAACCAGATTCGAAATCCCCTGCTGAAAATGTCAAGTTTTGGATGAAGAAGGAAAGTGACAAGTGTGTATTAGTGTTGTCTGCTCAAAGAAAAAAGAACCCTTGGTATATAGACAGTGGATGATCCAAACACATGATGGGAGACAAAGGCAAGTTTCTATCTCTAAGTGAAAGCAAATCAGGTAACGTAACCTTTGGAAATGATGCTCCAGGGAAAATAAAGGGCAAAGGGATGGTGAGCTTAAGTAATGGAAAAGGAAAAGCCCAAGATGTTCTACTTGTAGATGGGTTGAAACATAATCTACTCAGTGTAATTCAAATGTGTGACAGAGGATGTGAAGTGGTGTTCACATCCAAGGACTACAAGATAAAATCTGTAACCTCAGGACAAGTGGTGGCCAAAGGCATAAGGACAGAAAATAATGTATATGTGTTGAAAGAAAATAGAGAAGAATGTCATCTAAGTAGACATGATGAAAGCTGGTTATGGCATAAGAGACTCAGACATCTAAACTTTTACCACTTAATCAAACTCAAAAAACTCGAGGCAGTAAAATATCTTCCGAGGATATCAAAGCCCCAAGATTCAATGTGTAAACCCTGCCAAGTAGGGAAGCAAAACAGGACACAGTTTAAGTCCAAGAGTTTTACTTCAACACAAAAACTACTCCAACTAGTTCATATGGATTTATGTGGACCATCCAGACAGGAAGGCACAGGGAAATAAAACTACTTCATGTTGATTATCGATGATTACTCCAGACTTACATGGGTTGCCTTTCTCAAAGAAAAAGTTGAAGCATTTGAGAAGTTTAAAATATTTAAGGCTTTAACTGAGACTCAAACAGGGATGAGGTTAAAGGCAGTAAGATCAGATCGGGGAGGAGATTTTATGTCAAGAGACTTCAAGGAATTATGTGATGAGCATGGGATCAAGAGAGAATACACAATCCCAAAAACTCCACAACAAAATGGAGTAGTTGAGAGGCAAAACAGAATAGTGCAGGAAATGGCCAGGTCAATGATGAATGAGAAGAACATCGGTCAAACCTACTTCGTAGAAGAAATACACACAGAATTCCGTTTTCTTAACAGAGCCCACCTCAGACCACAAAGTGACAAGACACCTTATGAACTGTGGTTTGGAAGACCTGCTTCAATTAAACACTTCAAAGTCTTTGGGAGTAAATTCTACATAAAGAATAATGATGAAAACCTTGGAAAATATGATGACAGGGCTGATGAAGGTATCTTCTTGGGGTATGCTACAAACAGTAAAGGATATAGATGTTATAATAAGAGGCTGCATAAAATGGTTGACTGTATTGATGTAAAAGTTGAAGAAGGAATCCCAGCAAGAGAGATGTACAGAAATGAATCTTCTACAGAAGACATAGCTGAAGCTGAAGATGAACAGGTCCAAGAATCAGAAAATGAAGACTTTGAATTAGATCAAGACTCAGGCATTCAGACAGACTCAAATCAGCAGTCAGCTTCAAATTCCTCCTCCAGAATCATTCAAAAGAATCATCCTGCAAGTCAGATAATTGGAGAAAAAGACAAAGGTGTACAAACCAGGAGAAATCTAATCAAAACCATCGAACAATCTCATATAGATTTCATATCCATGTTGGAACCCAAGAATTTCAATGAAGCCAGCAAATATGATCACTTGGTTAAAGCAATGAATGATGAACTTGATCATATTGAGAAAAACAATACGTGGGAGATGGTTCATAGACCTGAAGGTAAAAACGTCATTGGCTCCAGATGGATCTTTAAGAATAAGTTGAATGAGCAAGGACAAGTTGTTAGGAACAAAGAAAGGTTAGTCTGTAAAGGATATGCTCAGATAGAAGGACTGGATTATGATGAAACATTTGCACCCATAGAAAGATTAGAAGCTATTAGAATGTTTCTTGCCTATGCTTGTCATAAAAGGTTTAAAGTATATCAAATGGATGTCAAGTCAGCTTTTCTAAATGGAGATTTAAGTGAAGAAGTATATATGGAACAACCAGAGGGTTTCAAACTGACTGATAACCCTGACTTAGTATGCAAGCTGAAGAAAGATTTATATGGGTTAAAGCAAGCCCCTCGAGCCTGGTATCACAGACTGGATACGTATCTTAAAGACAAAGGGTTCAAGAGAGGAATAGCTGACAACAATCTATATATTAAAACAGAGGATAATAATTTTCTCATTGTATTGGTCTATGTGGATGACATCATATTTGGATGTAATAAGGATCCATTGGGACAATGGTTTACTTCTACCATGGAATCTGAGTTTGAAATGTCCATGATAGGAGAACTGTCATTTTTTCTTGGTCTGCAAATTACTCAGAGGTCTGAAGGGATGTTCATTTCTCAAGAAAAATATCTAAGAGAAATGTTGAAAAGGTTTCAAATGGAAGATTCTAAACCTGTGGGCACACCTATGGCTACTGGCTGCAAATTAAGCAAGGATGATGACTCACCTGATGTTGATCAGTGTTCATATAGGTCAATGATAGGCAACCTGTTTTACATCACAACATCTCACCCAGACATAATGCATGCTATAGGAATGGTTGGAAGATATCAGTCTACACCTAAACAAATTCACTTACTAGCTATCCAAAGAATATTCAAGTATTTGAAAGAAACAATGACTTATGGTCTGTGGTATCCTAGAAATCAGAATTTTCAGTTAACTGCTTATTCAAATGCAGATTGGGCAAACTGTGTTGATGAGAGAAAAAGCACCAGTGGAGGAGCATTCTTCCTAGGTGACTCATTAGTAGCATGGATTAGTAAAAAGAAAGGTTCCATTTCTTTATCAACCACAGAGGCAGAGTATATCGTTGTTGCTACCTGTTGCACTCAGGTATTATGGATGAATCAGACACTTGCAAACTTGGAGGTAAATATGTTGCACCGATCCCAATTCATTGTGATAACACTAGTGCCATCAGTGTGTCTAAGAATCCTATATTCCACTCCAAGACCAAGCATATTCCTATAAAATACCATTTTCTGAGAGAGCAGGTCACTAATTAGGTTGTTCAGGTCCAGTACATTCCAACCATAGAAAAAATTGCAGACATCTTTACTAAACCCCTAGCTAAGACACCTTTTGAATATCTCCAACAGAAGTTGGGTGTCATTTCGTCTCACACCTAAAAGAGTCCATCTTGTTAGGGGGAGTTTTGTATTGTTTGAATATCTAATGCCTCCTAAAATTACTGCAATAGCTCAGGGGGAACATGTCTCTTCTTTGACATTGATGTCAAAGGGGGAGAAAGTGTGATGATTTCAATATGTTACAGTGGTGTAGTTGCATCATGGGGTTGCCATCAATGCCAAAGGGGGAGATTGTTGGCATGTTTTCAGACAGAAGGCAGAGTATGATGGTTGGCATGTTTAACGAGCAGAGTATTCTTGTCATTGATGGAAAGATCAGATTATTCCTGCCATTGATGGCATCGATGGAAAAACAGGAATAGAAGTAATTTCAAGAAGACCAGCAGTACAACTCACACAGAGTCAATAAGTTCAGGAAGACCAGTAGCGCAACAATGATCAAATGACAAGATCAAAGTATTGGTCAAACTCCATTTCGAAGTTTTGGCTATCGAGATTTCAGATATCGGGAGATGGAAATGTCAAGGGTCTTTACAACAGGAGTCCCAAAATCGCGAAATGCGAAATGCCGATATGATTGGTCAAACTCCATTTCAGAGTTTTGGCTATCAGGATTTCAGATATCGGGAGATGGAAATGTCAAGGTTCTTTACAACAGGAGTCCCGAAGTCATGAAATGTGAAACACCAAAATCTCGTCAACTATCCATCTTAGGGGGTTATGTGAGTCGTTCGATCACTTCGGAGTTTCTAAAATCGAGAGATGGAGATGTCAAAAACTCCTACTATAGGAGTCTTGAAGTCGTGAACCCTGAAATCGCAATATGCGAAATCGCGAAGAGATCTGGACCGTCGAATCATCTAGAGTGTGGACTATTGATCCGATTCCCTTTCAAAGTTTCAGAAATCGAGAGATGGAGATGTCAAGAACTCCTACCATAGGAGTCCCGAAGTCGTGAACCTCGAAATCACAACATGTGAAATCGCGAAGAGATCTGGATCATCCAATCATCTACAGTGTGGACCGTTGATCCGACTGCATTTCGAAGCTTCGGATATTGGGACATGGAGCGTCAAGAAACTCTACCATAGGAATGTCAAAATTCCAAAAAGCGAATCACGTTTTGGCTCAACCTGTGGTCGCAGCCATTGGTCACATTGGCGGAAGATGAAGGAAGGTGCTAGTTCAGACAAGCTCCATTTCAGAGTTTCGGGGATCGGGACATGGAGAGTAACAAAATATTTACCACGGGGATCCCGAAATACTGAAATGTGAAGTGGTGAAATAAACACAATATCACATGAATTCAATCCAACGGTGCAAGGGATTTTGGGCACGATCGGAGGGCTAATGTTGCTCCTCACTGTCTAATTGTTGGAAACCATTGATGGTCTCTGCCAAAGGATTCGAAGAGACCTTTGTGTGCTCGCCAGAGGAGCTGAAGGGTCTCCAAGCTTCTTCCAATGAATGAAAATGATTCTTAGAGGGACTGACAAGTGGATGAGCATTGAAGTTTGTAACTGAAGTATAAAGTATAAGCTCGACCATGTCAGAGAAGACGAAGAGTCTCGAATACCAGAGAGGATGAGGAATCTCAGCATGACATCCAATGATGTTGAACGCATGGGAAAACTTCCAGATAAGTTGAGAAGTCGTAATGATGATTAGACAGAGCACTCACTATGAAGAGATGCAGAAGCATTGTGCATATTGCATGCACAAGGTGCACAGAAACTATAAGAACATGGCATAGAGAAGTGATGAGGTTGTTGTTTTTGAGGCGAAGTAATGCAGGTGTGAAGAAGTAAAGGGGTGGTGCAACAACTGAAATGGATAGGAAACAAAAGGTTCATTGAATGGGAATGGCACACAAAGCACAAAAGGCATAAGAACAGAATGGGCAATGGATGTATGCAGGAAGACAGTGAGGAAGACTGAGTAGCAAAATCTTGTAGAACAATGATGAGACTGGTAAGTTGTTATTGAACACTATATCACTGTAATAGGTTTCAGTATTTCATATTTATAATCCAGGGTGGTAGAGTGGTGCTAGGGAGGACTGGTGTCCTCAGAGGTTCAAGTGGGTTCTTGAACATAGGGAGTTGTAGCTTCCTTCTAGTTGGTGCTAGAGAAACTAGGAAGTTGGTGCTTCCTTCTAGTTGGTGCTAGATAAACCAGGGAGTTGTAGCTTCCTTCTAGTTGGTGCTAGAGAAACCAGGGAGTTGGTGCTTCCTTCTAGTGGGTGCTAGAGAAAACAGAGAGTTGGTGCTCTCAGCAAGTTTCAGCTTGAAAAAACAGAGGTCTTAGCCTCACAATGAGTTGGTGCTCATATGTATGATAATGTAAAGAATGTAAATAATACTTATCATATAAAGAAGAAGAGGTTTTTACCCTGTATGGATTTCCTTGGGAAATATCTGTCTCTTTGTTTCTCACATATGTGACTGATGCTGAATGTGCCATTCTTTATTTCCCTGCATTATTGTTATCATCATTGAGTGCCTTGTAAATATTTTAAAAGAAGCATAATTGTTTAAGCACGGTAAAAACTGATTCACCCCCCCCTCTCAGTTGTCCAACATGTCTAAGCGAACCAAAAGAACCAGAGGAAGGGGGACACCTCTTTCACTCGCAAATGTGAATAAACGGGGCTCTGCTTCATTTCATTGTTGATAGCGATAGACAGAAGAACTTGATTTCAGCATAGGTTGTCAAGCCTTTTGGACTTGCAAACGACACCATACCCACAGCCCTACACCATCGGCTGGCTTCACCAGAATGTAATGTTTCCAGAATGATCCCCATAAGAAGTGGTCCACCTACCTATAGCAGTTCCATCTCAACATCAAGTATAATATAGGCCTCTCCAATCGTGTCGATCACTTCCTCAGTCGGCCTCCTATGGCTGCACTCACCACTATGCTCCATTCCTGTGGACATGAAGCATCTGAGTGGCCCCAAATTTATCAACAAGATCCAAACTTCGCCACCACCTATCATATCTTGGGTGTAGGTGCAACTCTCACCAATTTTCACATTCAGGATAGACTCTTATGCCATCGTGGCCATCTTTGTGTTCCTACAAGTGAGCGTGCAAAGCTGATTTGGGAAGCCCACTACATTAGGATGGCAGGACATTTTGGCATGAAGAAAAATTTGGTCATTATTTATAAACATTTTTATTGGCCAAAAATTCGACATGACGTCAGCAAGTATATCAAATCTTGAACTGCATGTGCCATTTCCAAGACAGCCATCAAGAAGCAAGGCTTATACAGCCCTCTTCCTATTCTTGAGAATCCTTGGGAATCCATCTGAATAGACTACATGTCTGTCTTTTCGTCTACCAAGAAAGGAAATGACTGTGTGTTTGTGGTCGTTGATTGGTTTTCGAAGATGGCCATCCTCACAGCCTACAAGAAGAATATCATAGCTGCAAATACTTCCAAGATCTTCTTCGAACGAGTGTGGGTCCACTTTGAGATACTATAGACCATCATCTTTGACTGGGACAACAGGTTCCTCAACACATTTTGGTCAAGTCTTTGTTCTCTTTTGGACACCAAGCTCAAACAATCCACTGCTTTCCACCCCCAAGCTGACGGCCAAACAGAGTTCATCAATCGAATGATTGTGCACATCCTGTGCATGTACAATTATAAGCATCCACATACATGGGAAGAGATTATCCCTTATGTTCAACACAGTTACAACAGGGCTCTCCATAGCTCCACTAGCTATAGCCCATTTCAAGTGGGTCTGGGATTCCAACCCTTGGGACCCATTGATGTTGCAATTCCTCTTGCCACCGCACAGACAAACTCTTCCCATGATCAATATGTGATCGACAAAGCCACCAGATTCATTGAGAAGATTCAACACATCCTCCAATAGGTCCAAGATATTTTGCAGAAATCCAATGCTAAGTACAAGCAGCACCATGATAAACATAGGGTACACCAGTTTTAGTTTGGCGACAAAGTTTGGTTACAATTGTCGAAAGAGAATCTCAAAGGGCCCCATCAAAAGCTTCGACCACTTCATTATGGGCCTTACACTATCACCAAGGTTGTGGGTAGAAATTATTTTAAGATCAACACTCCATCCTTCCTTGGCCTACATCGAGTGTTCAATGTGGACCTCCTTTGGCCATATTTTCCACCATTATTGGACACCTCATAGATTGTAGAACAACTGACACCAATAGATCTCAACCCTGACTACATGGCACAAGCATCCACTGATCAGATAGTGGACACATAGGTCAAGGGCACTCTCCAGTAGAGGATCTAGCTTTATCGGGTTTTCAAGGCATGGCACCGCCTACACAAGGGTAAGTGGCTCACCCAGGGCCAAATATAGTAGAAGTTTCCTCACCTGATGGGGGAACTCAACGCAATGGAGACAATTTCATCCTAAGGGGGGAGGATTGATCCAGGTGGATATTAGTGGCCACCCACCTATTCCAACTGGCTCCTCTCGTCCATTTTTTTCTCAGCATGTTCTTTTGTACTTCTTGTAATTGTGGGTTCTACACTTTTGGGGCTGTGTGAAGCCCCACAAATCCTCCAGTTGGATACTGGTGGCCTCTCACCTAAACCAAATGGCTTATTTTGTATGATTTCATGTCAGCACATCTTGTTGTACTTCCAAGACCGTTTTGGGGCCCTAGACGTTGTCTTTTTGGCTCGCCACAATCAAACTGTAGATAGAGTCAAAGTTTGACAGTGGAATGTGTAGTTCTCTAAAATACCTTTCCAATGGGCTATCACGCACCTAAAACAAATTTTGTATGCCAAAGTTACGAACCTAGGAAGTTGAGGTACCAACTTACACCAACTTACCCATAGGGGCCCACATGAATTTTGGCGTTTCACCTTCTAGGGTTAGGTTTTTGGATGTCTAGGGTGTTGGAATTCATGAGTAATATCAAAAAGGCCTCTAGAACCTCATTGTAATCAATTCTTCTCAAAAAGATGCACATAGTAGCCACATCTCTTCTCAGAGATAACTACCACCATTCGAGCAAGTGTTTCAGTTCAGTAGTTTTATAGTTTCAACCTATTTCATTATTCAATAGAAGATATTGTTCACTAAATATTTGTATTATTCTTGATATCTCTGTGTTTATTGTATTCAGTTTGTTAATCAGTTTGTTCTGCTCCTAAATCCAGATCACATTGAAAAGAATCAATTGTTATTCAATTTGTTGGAACGTTGGCTATATACATATCTAAAGGAATTGATTTTCACCGAGGAGGGAGTTCCAAGATTTATGAAAATCACTAATTATCAATATTACCATGGTCTCCCTAATTGTAGAAAGGCGATTGAAATGTTTATGGAAGAAGTTGGAGGAAGAAAATCAAAATTTGAAAGAGATCGAATGTTTCTCACTACAAGAGCAACTGCAGACCATGAGGTGTTGACATTTTCATTAGTCAACCCAGGAGAAACTTTTCTAGTACCAACGCCATATTACCCAGGTTCTTATTGAGATATAAAATGGTGCACAGGAGTGGAGATTATACCCATCCACTACAACAGTAGTAGCGATTTTCAGATAACAATACCTACCCTTGAGGCATCCTATCGGTAGGACTGTGCTCAAAATATACAAGTTAAGGGCATTTTGACAAAAAGTCCTTCAAATCCATTAGGAACCACTATGGAAATTACTACTATGAGAAAGTTTCTTGATTTTGTGTCTCAGAAGAAAATTCATCTTATCTATGATGAGATCTATTTGGGATCAGTCTTTTCATATCCAAACTTTACAATCATTGTAGATATATTGGTCACTGATAAAACTTCTCAAAGTGATATTGTTCATATTGTTTACAATCTATCAAAATACCTAGGACTACCGGGATTCCGAGTCAGAATCATTTACAATTACAACGATACAGTTTGCAGTCTTTTCATTTTGGAGTTTCATGAACAGGTTCAATCCCTTCCTGGGTATCCAACTCTAGTTGAGAGGATATTTCCATAGATTCTCCTATGGGTTCCCATGATAATTCCTTTTTCACAACCGAGTTATTTGAGCGAGGAATTTTATTATGATGTGTTCAAAATCAGAGCCGGTAGTGGAAAATTCAGGGCATCCAGGTTTTCTACTAATTTTGGTGCCAAGGTCACAATTTGAGAGATGCCTTTTTCCACTATTTCATTTGATAATATTGGGGGTGTTGGTGGCACTTGTGTTCTTCATGGTTTCGTCCCCCAAAATTTACTTGTTTATGCTTCCAAATTTTCTCACAAGTTTGAAGAGAGTGGAGGCTTTGGTTGTTCTTATGGACACGAGCACAAGCACGATTGGGCCACTTTGGTATCTAATAAAAATCCAAATATTAGATGGTTGACTAGAGTGTACAAAAATGTTTTGAAAAAATATTTTGTGACTTTAATAGAAGGTCGCAGAAATATTTTTGATCCACATACAATGGAAGTGGATGGAAAAATATACTCGAGAAAGCACATACTTGTTTCTGTTAGTGGACACACATTTATTCCCAACATTCCTGGAAAAGAACTTGCAATCAATTTTGTCATTGCTCTAGATTTACCTTCACGACCAAACAAAATTGTTATAATTGGAGGTGGGTACATTTCTCTAGAGGTTGCAAGTATCTTCAATGGATTAAACAGTGGCATTCATGTGTTCATCCGCCAGAAAAGGGTTTTAAGAAGCTTCGATGAGGAAGTTAGAGATTATGTAGCAAAACAAATGGCCCTGAGAGGAATCAAATTTCATGTTGAAGAGGCCCTAGAAGCTATAGTAAAAGCATCAGATGGATCACTTACATTGAAGACTACAAAAGGGGTCAATGATGGCTTTTCTCATGTCATGTTTGCTACTAGTTTGGTGCCAAACACTAAGAATTTGGGTTTAGAGGAGATTGGAGTAAAAATTAACAAGAATGGTGCATTTTATTTTGGTAATTTTGGCAAGTCGCAACCATCTACTTCTGGTGATTTTGGCAGCGTATCGAATACAAATTTTATAGCACCTTTGATCAACCCACTCAACAGAATATAACGATTACTACACCGCAACCTATGACAAATCCATTTGGAACTCTTCTGGAAATTCCCCATATGTTTATTGTCCAAAGTGGGGGATCTCCTATTGTTCAATATGGAATAGCTAGTTTTCCTATTAATCCAAAACCTAATCAAGTAAGGAAAACATTGATGTTGAATACAAGGCATGTAACTCAAAGTTCAAGGATCTGCATGCATTCATGTAGATACAATCCCAAGAAGAATAGTCACATGATATCATTTTTTGGTGATAGTGAAGAAGCACCTAGCACTCCAAATGAAAATACCATGTTCATCCCAAGAGAAAACCTAAGGGAACTTTTTATTCAACATCTTGATCAATCTCGTGCATTTGTTGCAAGAAAACTAACAACAAACATGATGTAAATGGCCATACTTATTAATGATAATAGAATGACGACATATGATAAAAGTGGGAAATCATCATTTGAAAAGTAATTTATACAAGAGCCCCAAGACAATGTTGACAATTGGTCATGTGGTGGTGAGGATATAACCCTCCAGAATAACCCACTGTCATCGAATCTTGTTGATGGAAATTTAAAATCCACTTCAAGGAATAATGGTCTCCATGAGGAGCATTGTTGGAACAGGGGCAGACCCAGGGTTCAACGCTTCAACAATGCACAAACAAAACCCTAACTACCAGCCCTTTTGGAAACACCTATGAAGTAGATGCAGTCTCACCCGGGGTAGAGGCAGGGGGGATTACAGGACTCAAGTGTTTGTAACCAAGATGGGAAAAATATTTGTGATTATAACACTTCGCAGAGTACTTAGGAGAAACACACATTAGTTCATTAGTTTTATTCACATTGCAGATCAAACCCTAAGTATAGATCGACGCAGTAACAATGAAAAAATATACATCGCACTTAGCACCATGACTCAGATCTATCACATTCAACATAGATGAAGCACTAATCATTCATAGATCTATCTATCATTCATAACATTCATTGCACTAAGCAAAAATGTAAACATTATAGAAAAAAGAAAACCATCAACACAAGATTTACGTGGTTCACCCCAGCATGGGGATACATCCACCAACGACTTCTTCTTCTTTATTAGTCTTCTTCAATCTCTTACATTTTCCTGCTCCTGTGCACTAAGCCACAGAGCCAAGCATCACACTGGACAGGTGATCTACACACTACACACCAGATCCACCTTCCCCAAAATCAAGTCAAGGCATAGAGCCAACTCCTATATCAAGCACAAAGCCTTACATACATTTTTTTGTTGCACAAAGAAACTCAGAACTACTTGCCTCTTGCAATTAGCTATTGACTTAGCACTTATATATTTACTTCGCTTTCACTTAGCCACTTCCTAATTCTACATTACATCCTTAGATATTTATACATTTACAAAAAGGCCTAATCATGGGTAAACCCATGGGCCGACATCCAATAACACATAATGAACTCCATGCTAGGTCCACAAGCCTGGAAAATAAGTGAGATCCTGCGATATCAGCTCCGCCTGGGTGTTCCATCTTTGACCGCTGCATCGAAGTCCCAAAAGTGGTCAAACTCAACCAATGTTTCCTCAAAACTTGGTTGAGGGCCAACAAGGCCCCAACACTCACCTGTGATTCATCCGGAATCACTTAGATCTGGGAAGTGTTGTTTCGAAGGCCTCGAGCTTGGCTCAAGCTACCTCGACTTGTTGCTTCACCTGATCTTCCTGCTCAGCAAAATCCTGAACCATTTTCTCTGTAACAGGCCCTTCCAGGTGTTGTTCCACTATCGCAACCACTTGGTCCAGTTGCGATCCTTGCCCTTCGATCTCTTCAAACACCATGCAGGCTTCCTCTTACACCAGTTGTAGCCTCTGTGTGACCTCCATGACTCTGCCCTGGATGGAAGTAATCTACTGCTAGGTTGCACAATGTTCTTGTGATCTCTTCATTCTCTCTACCTCAATGAGTGACTTCATCTGCGCTTGTACTATTAGTGCATGCTGCTATGCCTCCTTAGTTGTGCTTCCAACTTCCTAAGCTTTGGGTCTTCTGTGAGGTGTTCATAGGTTTACGCACTTATGTCGCTTAGCTTCTTTCATTCTAAGGTGAGGATATTGATCCTTACATCTTTTCTTTTAGTGGATTCCTCCCTCTGATCACACACTTCCTACAGAGTGCTAGGTACTTCTTGAAGCTCCAACTCCATTACCCTTGCTTGAAGCTATTAGATGGCCTCAGCGAGCTTCGTCACTTGGACCTCAACTGCTTTGTGTTCCTCCTTTGTCGAGCCTAGCACAGAGTGAAGTGATTTTCTTACTAATTCCTTGACTGCAGTCTACTCTATGAGTAGTTGGTCCTTTTCCTTCTATATCTTCTCTTTGTCTCCCTTGAGCATCGCCCGAAATTCATCCTTCTCATTTTCATAAGCGGTCACATAGTACCGCACAAATCGTAGTTTCTCCGAGATTTCTTCTTTTTCTTTCTTCAGGGATTCTATAGCTTGCTCCTTTTCTTCTTTGACTCGCTGAAGTCGATCCTTGGTTGCATATGCCAATCTTCTAAGTTGTTCGGATTCATCCCCCAACTCTGCAGTTTCCAATGGGGAAGGCGTAGTAGATACTGCGCGACATAATTGAATGGCTCACTAAATTTCCTATAGTTCCTTCTCAACTTTTACATACATCTCCTCCTACTTCATGACATATATATGTAATAGATCTTTGGACGCATCTTCCATTTCTCCGTAGACTAGGCTTATATAATATTTTGTGAGGGTGGCGTCCATTTGTTTCTTACTGGCGTGGGTCTTCTTTCTTGCTGAGGGTTTCTGCAGAGAAACCTTCCTCTTCTTTGATGTTTCAGCCTCAATAGGGGGATTCTTCGGTGGTGTAACTTTTCCTTATTCTTTCTTTTCTCCTTCTTCCCCTCCTCCTTCTTGATTTACTTCGTCTCCTCCTCCTTCTCCCGTGGGCGAGTCAAGTCTACTTTCTTCCGATGCATTTTCCTCCTCATATGTTTATATGTTTTTAACTTCCTCATTTTTCTTCTTCTTCACGCTGGTCTATCCGACATGCTCGGCCCGAGTGACCAAGGGGCTTCCGATGATGTCAGGGTCAGAGAGTTTTGCATCATCAACTGGTACAAGGAACTCTATCAGGCATTCCTTGGTGATCTCCTCCATATCTTCATCGGTCAGCTTATAGTAAGACTGTAATTGGTCCTTTCTCTCATCCCTGCATGTAGTGATATAAATGAAATTTCGATCTACGTGGAACTTAGCCATCGGTATGTACTGGTGTAATGTTCATGGAGTCATGCGTGGGAATGACTCAATAGCAACGTTTAGTTGTTGATAGTAGGCATGGAATACTACATTCAACTACCACTACTTTGACATGTCATTCGTGTACCATAGGGTCGAGAACATCATGACCAATGGCTCTGATGGTTCTATTTACGGGAAGGTTGCTCCTTCCATCATTTTCCAAGAAACAAATGCGATCAACACCAACAACCAGCTAAAATGGAAATCGTATCCTTGGTCTTGCTCTTCACGATAGTCTTTCTCAAGATCGTTGATGAGGTAGCTAGCCCAATTCATTTGCATCCCCTCCATGCACTTTCCTACGAGGTCCACCACGAACCTGGTGACCTGCGTTGGGAGGTTATTTCTAACGATATTTCCATCTATAAGCTGACAATCTAGGCGCATTGTGCCATCCTAGATGAAGGCTACCTTGTAGCCTCACTTTCCCTTCTCAACTTCGTCATATGCCTCCTTTATGTGTTGTGCCAGGGAGCGATCTGAGGCCTTCCCTAGGTAGAATTGCTAAGGGTAGGGGCACTGCATGCTCAATCCTATGATCAGGTGGATCGACGTCGGATCCATAGTGATGCGCTTGTTGAGCCACATGTATCCTCCATGATAAAATTCCAAGAGGAGTTTAATGCAAGTGTTAACCTCCTGATGTCGACCAAAGTGAGGGATTTTCATCACGTTGAGTAGCGTGGACTGCGTGAGCTCCTTAATCCACAATTGGGAGACAATGTGAGGCTTCTTTTGAGTAGTCTTCATCATATATCTATGGGGCACGAGCATCGCGTAGTTCTTTCTGTCCCCAAGGTTGAAACCACTGTTCTTCAAGGCTTGGATCTATCCCAACTAGATTCCTTCTACGCATATCCCCTTCGGGATGTACACGGTGATCAATGTATACTCGAAGTCCCATGGAATGTTGTCATGATTAACCGCACTAGCCAAAGGCGGGATGTAATCGGGTAAGATCGATGGGATCTACTTCATGTTAGTTGTTGGTCACTATAATTGCTTAATTAAATTCAAGCAACCAAGTGAAACATAAATTATCAACCCAGGGAAGTCTTTTGTTTCAAAGGTAGCTGCGCACTATATATGCTCAATTCCAAAAGCACTTAGTGTTGTAGTAAAGAAAATCATTCTATCTATTCTTGCTGGAATGAACTGAAG
>ML779903.1:1018487-1039365 GCA_009831015.1 Picea engelmannii | reverse complement strand
AGCTGGCAACGGAAATAGCATCAGAATCAGGTACCTTGTTGAATTATGTAATTATTTATTCTGCTATGAATTTATTTGATGAATCTAAATTGTTTAAGTTGCTGGTAAGCAGATAGATATTATGTTGATTAGATATTGTATTACGCTGTTAAGAAATAAATGCTCGTGAAGATAACAATGTTAGATATATATTTTTTTGGGCATTACATGGTCGTAATTCGTAGCTGGTAAGCTACATGAAATTAGTTAGCATAATTTTTTTTAATTTCTATGACTATTTTGCATATAATGTACCCTAGTTGAGTTGGGGACGTTACGAATTTGATGAACTGGTGTGGGTTAAAAATAAGACTAGAGGACTTTACACTGCTAGACTAAGTTATAGGGTTGTCTAGGCCAATGCATAGTGGGAATCTAAGTGGTGGTGGGATAAAATTTGGAAGAATAAGGTGTAAATAAATACACAACTTTTTATGTGGCTCACATTGAAAAGTAAGTAGGTCCCTTACTTGGGAGATGATTTGGAAGTGTAATAAAGAGGGTCCTAGCATTTGTCTCATATGTACACATGGTGCAAAAATTACTACACACCTTTTTATAGATTGTGTATTTTCTCAACATATATGGAGAGACATGGAACAATGGATGAGATTAAATAATGTTTGTATTGGTCCATGTGTTGAAGATTGCTTAAAGAACTAGTATGAAATATAATATTTGGAGAAATATAGAATAATTCATTACCTGGTTTTATGGGGGTATTTGGATTGCACACAATTCTTTACTATTTGAAAACAGAAATGTGTCTACTTCCAAGTCTCTACACAAGTATGTGTTTTATACCATCAATTCAAACCACCTCAAAAGGATTGAGTCTATAGAAAGGTGAATGAAGTATTGGTTGACAAGTCTATTCCTTAGGGATATTTTGATGGTGCTTGACAAGGACCTTATTCAACTTGCAGCATGGGAGACATTTTATATATATCAAACAATGATTATTTTTAGTATAAAGCAAATCTAGCATTAAGATGCTTATTGATGTCATCGATGAATAGAGGAATTCACCATCTCTAGGTATTCCAAGTCTCACTCTTGGTTAGCAAGTGGATGAATAATCAATTTGTTGTATAGAATATTATAGTTGTTCCACTTGCCACGCAATTCAAGGAGAACTCAAAACAATTTGTTAAGATATCCTTCATACATGTTTGTTGGGAATTGAAAACAGCTTTTTCAAAATCAAATTTAGATTTAATAGTTGGTCAAGTCCTTTGAAGAATACCATTGATGGAATATGGAATTTCGAGAGAACTCAAGAACTTGTTGTATGTGGTTTTTAGACTTGTTTTTTTAATTTTATGGAAGAGTGTGATATGTTATTTTGAGGACAATAATGGACATATATATATAAGTGTTTGGTTGGGGAGGTGTGGACAAATATATTAGTCCTTGTTTTATTAGCATGATTTGAATTGTTAGTTTTTGATATATAGAATGTATGGGAAAATTATATGTTATATATGTAATATGTCTGGAAAACTTTGAAAATACTGTTTTTTTTTAATTTTTTATATATAGAATGTATGGAAAAACTATATGTTATATATGTAATATGCCTTTAACAATTGAAAATAGAGTTTTTTAATCTTTCTATAATAAAGTGAAAAAAATATTATCTTCTATTTGCTTATTTGTTTAACTTTCTCTTTATTCTCTTTATTACGGCGCATGTGGATAAATAATAACAAAAGTATAACAATTAAATAGATTTATTTTATATCATTTTAATGTACATAAAATCGCATTCCCTCCCTCATGCGTACATTAGGAATAAAAATGGTTGACATAAACAATAAAATATCATCATCCATTATTGAATCTTTACCTCCATAAAACCCAAAAAAAATTAAAAAATGAGATGACAATAAAGCCAAATAAGAAAGGAATAAAAACGGTTGACACAAACAGTAATATACCATAATTCATTATTGAATCCTTACCTCCATAAGACAAAGAGAATTCAAAAACTGAAATCACAATAAAGCCAAATAAGAGAGGAATAAAAATGGTTGACACAAACAGTAATATACCATAATCCATTATTGAATCCCTGCCTCCATAAAACCCAAAAGAGAATTCAAAAAATGAGATCACAATAAAGCCAAATAAGAGGAAGTAGCCCCATAGGCTCGTCATTATACATCCTTCCTGAAGAACAATGAATAGTTTTGTAACTCGGCTACTCAAAATGGCAAGTCGTACTAAACAGTGCAACTCATATACCATCATGAATTCGTACTGAACAGGGAAGTGGTGACATCATGAGATCATTATTTGTGATTTTAGTCAATCTTTTGATCCTTTGGTATCTTTATTTTGTGATGTGTGTACACAAAACATAGCAGCTGCCTAAAACCAGAAAGCAAACACTTTGGCTTCAACGAATAAAGCAGATTTTGTATTTTATCCAGCACAGATGTAAAAGTGAAGCTTAAAAGAGAGAATTTAAGAATTCCCCTACTTTTTTAAAGCGAAAATAGTATCAACAGAGACAATTTATGCTTCCATTTCTTACAGTTAACATCCATGTAAAGCAAGCTATAGATATTCTCATAAACTAAATCCATGGCAGAAAGGCATTTGATATTCATGCTAGAATAACAGTGGAGCAAGCAACTGTGCATCTAGAGAGCAAAAACAAAGCAGTATAAGACTTTCATAACATATTAAAGTAGAATTCATTCACATGTCAAACAATGCTGGACACCTGAGTAGAAGAGCTGGAGGTAACTTTATGGGAGTTTTTCATGTAGTTCCTGAGATGTATAAACCCATATTCAGCCACGTCCCAGGCATGGAGAACGATATAAGTCCCAATGCCAGCGATCAATCCATTGGAAATGGAGTAAGTAAGAGGCATTAACACCATCGTCATGAATGCAGGAATCGCTTCCTTCATGTTCTCCCACTCAATATCCATAACCGCTTTCATCATCATTACACCTACCAGAATGAGAGGAGGCCCGACCGCCCATGGTGGGATGGCTGCAAGAAGAGGAGTGAAAAACAGTGCCAGAAAGAAATAAAATCCCACACTCACAGCAGTCAATCCCGTTCGACCTCCCTCGCGAATTCCAGTAGAGGACTCTATAAACACAGTCACAGGAGACGTCCCAAGAGCTGAACCAACAACAATGGCGGTTGCATCGCTCATGTATGCAAAATATTGGCCTTCAAACTCGCCTTTCTCGTCCACAAACCCTGCAAACTTAGCCATCGAATATAGCGTTCCAGTTGTGTCCAGTAAATCAACGTAGAGAAATGTAACGAGAGCAACCCAGAGCTCAGTTTTTCTAAATTCTGCAAAGCTGAACGCTCCTGCAGTGCTTTCGATTCTATGCACATCTACGATCTTCTTAAAGTATTGGAACGACTGGTTTCCTTGGAGAGTGTTTGGGAAATAGGTCACTTGAGTATCTCTAATCCAGGAGATCAAGGTAACGAAGAGAATCCCATAAATCATGGCTCCCTTAACTTTCTTCATCAAACAATAGCTTATGATAATAAGACCCACGATCCCCAGCCAGAACGTGGGGCTTTCCATGCGATGGCTGGTGCAGAGTATCTCAGCAGAAGCAGCTGCACCGGGGATCAGAGCCACGGTTCCATTCACAGTTCTAACAGGAGCTATCTGGCTCTTATATTGGCTGGGACATGCAGAGATCGTGAGAAGAGTTGAAGGGCTAAAACCCACGAGACCAATCCCTTGGTCGGATTGAAGTCCTATGAAGGCAAGAAACAGCCCGATCCCCGCTGCAGATGATAAACGAACGGGTTTCGGTATCATCTTCGCGAGCTTAGTTCTGAAACCAAAAGCTGAAATGATGAGAAACAAGCAGCCCTCTAGAAAGACAGCAGCAAGGGCACTTTTATAGGAAAGATTCCCCGAGCCATGGAACCCTACAACATTGTAGGAGAAATAGGCGTTAGCTCCCATTCCTGGTGCAAGTGCTAAGGGCAGATTCGCAAAGAGGCCCATTATGAGACATCCTATAAGGGACGAAACAGCCGTGGCCACTATGAGGTCTCTCTTAGTACGTTCTAAGCATTGTTCATAGCCAGGATTCACTGGAGGAAACTTACAGTCAGGTCCTGGCTTCACTAGCTTTAGTTCAACAAGAGAATTTTCTTTGGAGCCCTTGAATGTACCATGGCAGCCAAGGGGAGATACCGAAGGAACATTGCATACCTTTGTACAGTCTGCAACGGTGCATGTTCCCCCAGAGTCGGCCAAGATACTGGCGTTGACTGCTAAAATATATGCCATGGTAAGGAAAGTGGCAGTTCCTGCCCGGACTTCTTTTGTAAAACATGTCTTCCGAGCTTCCAGCTTGAAGTACCTTCCAATCCAACTCTTGTTGATTCTATCGTTCAGTTTGGCTTCTCCATGTTCCCACTTTTGCCAGAAACTTTTGATACAGACCAACATCTTGACCTAACCAGTCAGAGCTGTAACACAGAATTTCAATGGATGGCTAATTTCTAATAAAGTAAACTGATTTCATTCAAAATAAGCACCATTAACATGCATGCTTTAGATGCCTAGATAAATACAGCCAACATAAACAGAAAGCAGGAGCAGCAACAGCGGCGCTGAGAACACTTCTTACCTTTACTGAACGAAAGCATCCACTGCTTTAAAAAGAAATTGACATTCCTCAAACATTACTGGAACTATTCAAGGCCAAACACGTGGCTTCCGTACCCCACTCAAGCCAGTACACTGAACGTGGCCACATTGTGCAGCGTGGGTTATTCTTTCGGGGTTATTCTCTAAATAATTGGTGGTCTGATTTATTTTACATAATTGTTGTGGTACTTTTTCCTTTTCCCAGATTGAGGCCCTCTTTTCCCAGATTGAGGTCCTCATGGGAATTTACAACTTTGCATATCTCATGATAGCTTCCTTATGCTTATTCCCAAGCGAGGCTGGGTTTTTAGTTTTGAATTTTCTTCTCGAGCGTCTACACTAATGCGCTAATATAAAATGTGTTTATACCAATGCCCTAATATAAAATGTTTTACTATATTTTTGGCAAACTAGACTAGAACGTTTAACCCTTTATATATATATATATATATATATATATATATATATATATATAGATTAAGATATGGTCTTATTTGATGATGATAATTAACCTCCATTAAGATTGAATTAGTTTATCTGACTTTAAGAGGGTAAGTGATTACTTGCGATTTTTTAACCTTTAATAGGTTAATATATGGTCTTATTTGATGATGATTAACTTTGCTTTCCAAGATTACCATATTTTTGTTGAGTTATGAGGTTAGGAACGTTGTTAGCTTTACATTTAATTCTTTATAGGTTAAGATATATTAGTTTTATTTTAAAATGTTTTAAATATGATAGTATATATTCTAACCTATAAAACATTAGATGATTTATTAATATTGAATGTATATTGATAAGTTTTATTCCAGTATATAGAACATTAAATGCTTTGCTATTAAGTCTATATTGATAAGCAAGCTTTTTAAAATAGAAATAACTTAATCATAAAAAGATTCTTACTTTCAAATATAATAATATGATTAATGATGAACACTTTAAAAAATCTATTATGATTATGAATTTGATAAAGATTGAAATATATTTAAAATTATATCATTATTATTTATCTATGAATTTATTATAATTATATATTTGATAAAGATTGAAATATAATTTAAATTGTATTATTATTAATTATCTAAATTTATATATGATAAAATAATATTTTAAAAATTATTAAAATTTTATAGTATAATTTTTTTTTATTAGATCAATTTAAAATTAAGAAAAATTAACAGAGACATTGTTTTATCATTTATATATATACTGACTTTGATTTTATCAGTGAAAAAAATAGTTTACTCCCAAATATGATGCTATATTTTCCTACATTAATTAAATATAATTGTTCATACTTTGAAACGTTATATTTCATTGGAATCTCACACTTTGGAATGTTATGTTTTAGTGGAATGTTTAAACTTTGGAATGTTATGTTTAAATGGAATTTTCACTTGCTAATGTTAAGTTTAGTAAAATGTTTAGTTTTAAGAAGAGGATAAACATATAAATATTCTTAAATACAGAATTTTTAATTTATTAAGTATTTAAAGGAATTTCAAAAAAATGTAAATCATTCCATTTACAATATATGTATTTGTGTAAGATTTGATTATTATTCTAATTTTTTTATATTTATAAATATTTGTTTGAAATATTATATTCAACATGATATATGTTGGGATGTATATTAGTTAGAGAAATTTGTTATCTTCTCCACCCTAATTTAATTTTAATAAGCAACATATTAAACTCATAAAAAATATATTGTTATAATAATTTTAAGTTATGTAATAAACTAATTACATCAAATACAATTTCTTTAATACTAAATTATAAAATACATATTTTTTTCTAAATATAATAAAATATTTTCATTAATCATTATAAAATACCAATCCATCATGTAAATTACACTAAACTTAGTTCTAATCAAACTACATAAATAATTTAATTACACAAGTAAAACAAAATATCACCTTAAAACTTAATAAAGAAAAATATAACAAAACTAATTTAATTTACTGGTTTGATTACATATCCATTAACAAAGTTTTTAAATTAGAAATGCTACACATTCCCAAAATCATAAATCTCAATAAAAAAACTTAATAAAAAAATATATAACAAACTAATTTAATTTAATGGTTTGATTACATATCCATGAACAAAGTTTTTAAATTAGAAATGCTACACATTCCCAAAATCATAAATCTCAATAAATGCGTATGGATTGGTGAATCAATACCAAGTACTTTTATTTTCATTTATGAGAATATACTTTATTTGTTGTACTGCTTTTTATTTATTTTTGTTTGTTGTAATGTTTTTTTATATATTTTTATACATGTAAAAGTCTATGAGTACAAATGTACCTTAATCTAAAGAGATAAAAAATCAAAGCAAAAGGACCCTTATAGTAATAGATAAACAAATACGCCTTAGAAAATTATTTAAATGATATTTATAAATGTATTAGTTTTTTTTTTAAATTAAAAAAAAAACAGTAAATAAAATAAAGTTATGTGAACATTTTTTTAAATGTGAAATTATTTTTTTTAATTTATTATAATACATTTAAATTGATCTGAAAACAATCTTTCAAGGGTGATTATAATTTTTTCAGTTTTCAAGGGTGATTATAACTTCCTTATCATTCAATAAGTAAAAAAACAGTAAATAAAATAAAGTTATGTGAACATTTTTTTAAATGTGAAATTATTTATAATTAAGTTTAAATTTATTATATACATTTAAATTGATCTGAAAACAATCTTTCAAGGGTGATTATAATTTTTTCAGTTTTCAAGGGTGATTATAATTTCCTTATCATTCAATAAGGAAAAAAAAATTTAACTAACGTTTATAAAATTACTAAATCAAAATGGTAAAATATTTTTATATTAATTTTTATAAAATTAATTACTTAAAATTAATCAAATTTATGATTATATACTCTTATCCAGCAGCAATCCAATCCAGTAAGAATGTCAAAAATAATCTTTATAAAATTAATTATTTAAAATTAATCAAATTTATTATAATACACTTTTATCCAACCCATGTAAGAATGTCAAAAATATTTACTCTCTGAAAATAATTATTTACATATGTAAACAGTGAGACCAGGCCCTTAAATGAGGATAACATAACACATTTCTACACTCATTTCATAAAATTATAAAATTAGCTATTTAAAATTAATCAAATTTATTATAATACACCCTTATCCAGCAGCAACCCAAGAATGTCAAAAATATTCACTCTCTGAAAATAATTATTTACATGTGTAAACAGTGAGACCATTTATTTGGGCCTTTTGAAATGAGGATAACATAACACATTTCTATACTCACTTCAGTTCAATGACACAACAGATTTCTATAATCACTTCAATTCAATGGATAATTAGACCACTGTTTTAAACTGAAGCCATGAAAAGTTTAAATAAGTAAGATATTCCAATCAGCTGACATGAACTTATCATTGGCATTCGGTATTTTTTTTTATATAGACGTGGTGTAATCATTACCTGTATACATACTATCATAATTTGATTTATTATATAAATAGTATGAGAGAGAAACTTGGATTTATTAAATATATAGTATGAGATAGCAATTGGAATGAATTGAAATTAAAATAATTTTATTTTAAATTTTTATGATAGTTTTTTGGTTTTATATTTCAACATCATAAATAAATTGTTTTTTTTTTTCATATTAATTTATTGAATTTTTTGGTTTTTTATTTTAATATTAAAAATAAATGCTTTATTTTTTATTTTAATTTATTGAAATTAACTGTACATTTTTATTTTAATTACAATTCATATATTTATAAATGAAAAATAAAAAATAATTTATATTTTAATATTCAGTTTTTTTTAAATGTATATAATAATATTGTAATTTTAAAAATTATTTTTAAAACATAAAACTATCTCAATTGAGAAAAAATAATAATGTTTAACATCCATTTCACATTTTCATATTTCATTTAAAAGTAATAAAATTATAACATTTTATAAATGTGTAAAGGTCTTTAGGGTCATTGGTAGTTATTGTGGTTAGTTCTTAAGCTATCCTTCATTCATATATTTCAAGAAAGAAAGATTTCTATGAAGTTTTCATGGAAAGAAAGTAAAAAAAATAGATATAGAAAAAGAGAAATATAGTAAGGGAGATTAACCCACAACCTATGTATATAATTATTCTAATTAAATAAATTTAGAGTAACTTGGTAATTTATAAACTTAAAAAAAACTTAAAAGTTTGTTCTAAATGAATCCCAAGGATATCAACTTTTCTATATTATTTGTGGGAATGGAGACAATAGTTAAACTTGGATAATCAGCTTATAAAAATAAGGGTGTAGCCATGAATCCTAAGAATATCAACTTCTCACATTGTTTGTGGGAATGGAGAGAATAGTTAAGCTTGGATGCTAATGGTTAGGATAATGGTAGGGTGTTGCTACTTATTTTTCATGAGAAACTAAAAATGTGGGAAGGAAAGGAAAATGGAAGGTAATCTAAATGTTAATTACTTAAATTAAAAAAGTTTAATGCAAATTAAAAGGAATTTTAAAATGTTTTTTTTGGCAAAATATGTCTTATATTTACAAAAACAATTGTACAAAAAGGATGGAAGGGTATATACAATCATGATCATAACTTTTTTGTCTCAAAGTAACAAGAATAGAAAGAAATTCAAAATATTCCACTAGATCCAAACAATAGCTATCTTTTGTCAAAAAAGAGATCATTGCTAGAAGTTGATGGCATACCTCATCCTACCACATAGAACAAAAGGAAGACAAGAAGCTAATCTCACGTGCAAAAAGGAATTTATACATGATTTCCCAAAGAATAAATAAAGTTGAGATTCTCAAACAATGCCAAAGCCCTACAAATGTGAGGTGAAATAGAGATAAAAAATCACCAAACAAATCAAATTGTCGGTGAACATTGTCTTGAAGGACACCTCAACATTAATCCTTAAGAAACCTCCAACACTGCTAAAAAAAATGGGACACTCCTAAAAGATGTGATTTGTTATATCTAACCACTAATAGATAGGATAGAGGTCATCAGAAAGATCACTCTTGTCCAACTAAGCCTTGGAAAGAACCCCCTAATAAATCACCAACCATGCAAAAACTCTCAGCTTATAAGAAAGTCAATATGCCCAAACATTTTGAAATCAATGGATCCATCTATACTCGGAATCCCTCGATAGCCAGTGAGCATTTAGGACCAAAGATAATGGATTCCTTTGATGAAGTACATAATTGAAATGATGAGATTCATATTATTGAAGTGATCAACCAAAGCACCAACTCCAATATTTCCAAAATAGCATCTAGGAACTCTAATGTTCAAATTTAAATAACTCAATCTCCAAGAGAAGCCCTCATAACTCGATAATTGAAATAAAATTAGAACTAAGGAGGCCATGCTCTCGAGCAAGAGCATGCCACTCCTTCCAAGAATGAGAGGCAAAATCCTACAAATCACCCCCAAAGAAATACAACCTTGCCACTCAATTTATGATACTGGAAGCAAGGCATATCCACCACACATCACTCTTGATCCCTCCTAATCCAAATGGGTTTACAAGATAAATCCTAGTCATCCCTATTTCCCTCCCACTACTAATGAACCAAACTTGTAATCACCTTCAAATAATCCCATATGCTATGAAAGATGAGGGAGAGATACACCTGAAAGAGATAAGGATATGAGATGATATAACAAATTCCAATGGTCTCTCAAACTCTACTTGAATGATATTTTGAGAGCACCTAATGTCGAGACAAGATCTACCAAGGAGTTGAACCCTCAAGTCATTGCACCACCCACTTGGACAACAGAATGGTTGCTTGAGTCTCAACATCAATCAAACCAACCCCCCCCATCCTTGGGTATGGTGAAAGCATTATTCCCACTCTCTGACATGCTATGAAAACTTGTAGGAGCTTGACTTTATCATAGGAGGGACTTTTGGTTATGATATTTCTACAAGTTTACTTGTAGACTAGAAAGTAGTGTGGAGTGTATACATTATTTAATTTTTGTAAATCTTTCAAATGTTTGTGGAGGTAGAGTTATAGTTGTATTGAATAAATAGGATGTTCTTTTGGTTTCCCTATGAATCTGATTATGTGTTTGATTTACTATTAGGAGAATCTAAAATTATTATTTGATCGAAACAAAGTTGTTTTTGTGATTGTATTTATGCTCCAAAGGAATATTATTCTCCCAATAATTTGGTTGATCAAAATTTATGTAACTCGTGATTGAATTGGAAGTTGTTATACATAAAAATATTGATTTTATAGAATATTTGGATATAATGTTTCAAAGTAAACCATCATCATGCAATCGTACTATCCATTGACCATGAAGAGCAGTGTTAGATCTAAGGTGGTATCATGACGTATTAATGAAGGGATAAGAATAAAGAGGCAAGAAAAATCAACGATGAACATTTGGAAATGTGACTATAGTCTACCTCCAAGTATTAAGAACATGTTTTGGTTCCCAAAGGTTTAGCTTAGGTCAGTTTTCAAGTTGTGGACACACTGTAAATCTTTGCTTCTACCCATTAAAGAGATGGAAAGCATATTGCAGATCATGTGTAGGGGTTCTCAATAGAGGATAAAGAACAAATGGTTCAATGATGTTGGTCATGTTAAGATTTTCCAGTAATAATTATATGGATTCGTAGCTTAATACTTAGTTGTATAATGATTTTGTAATGACAAAGCCTTCA
The DNA here is from genome assembly GCA_009831015.1 of Picea engelmannii. Taxonomy (NCBI): domain Eukaryota; kingdom Viridiplantae; phylum Streptophyta; class Pinopsida; order Pinales; family Pinaceae; genus Picea; species Picea engelmannii. The sequence continues at coordinate 1,027,950 of ML779903.1, read as the reverse complement.
ATAGTTGGGTGTTTTTTTGTAGAGGCACATACAATGAAATAACATGGTCTTTTTTCTTTTCTTTTTTTAAATGAAGTGGTCCATATTCCATGGAAGATTAATTATATATGTGTGTTTGTATTGTGAATAATGTTTTTATTCTCTTAAATGTATATTTTTATGCAATATTTTTTCCACTCATTAAAAAATATTCCTAGTGGGAGTTCAAGGCCAAAGTCCTGGCCAAAGTCCTAATAGTGAATTTGATATTTGATTATCAAGTAATTAATAATATTTTTTGTTTCCTTAAGTTGATATCCATACCATGGTGTAACCCTAATAAAATAAATTCAAATAAAAGCATATAATTTCCATTGGAGTGAGTACGTATATGAGAAGATAAGTGGCTTCTACTTGAATTATTCCTTGAGATGATAAATGTAGAAAGAGAACATAAATTGATGTATTTTTGATGCAATATTTTTCCCACTGTTTAAAAAAATATTCCGAGTGGAATTTCAAGGCCAAAGTCCTAATAGTGAGTGAATTTAATTATCAAGTAATTAATAATATTTTTTCTTTCCTTAAGTTGGTATCCATACCATGGTGTAACCCTAGGGTAAAATAAACTCAAATAAAAACATATAATTTCCATTGGAGTGAGTACGTATATGAGAAGATAAGTGGCTTCCACTTGAATTATTCCTTGAGATGATAAATGTAGAAAGAGAACATAAATTGATGTAGGAGCTTATAGAAGCATGCCAAAATGAATAGGAATAAAAGATAACTTGAGAAGTGAGCCTGCACTGAGTGAAGCAAGAATAGAGGCACAAAGAGAATGTTGGCACATGAGAATTCTAAGTGCATAGAAGAATTTTTTCTTAGGAAAGCTTGTGAATGTGTAGGAAGAAGGTGTGGGTAGTTTAATAAGTCATTAAGGTGGTGATCATGTGAACCTAAGAAATGGAGAAAAATAACTATTATGAGGTGGTGATTGATTTAGTTGACAAACCAAAGTTCAAGAGAAGATGAAAGGTCAATAATGATAAAATAAGGGAGAGAAAATGAAATTAAGTGCAAACCCTATGAAAAACCTATGAAAAAGAGAAGTTCATTAAGGTTGTTTTATTTCCGATAAGAAGTGAAACGTGGGTGGAAAGGCTAAGAGAGATAGAAAGAGAGGAGAGGGTGTGTGTGTGTGTGTGTGTGTGTGTGTGTGTCTGTGAGAGAGAGAGAGAGAGAGAGAGAGAGAGAGAGGTCAATATATTATTTATTAGAAATGTATTTTTGAATGTGTGTGTAGAATCTTACGGGATTATTTTTGTGCTTTGAATTTTTTCTTTTATTTGTTTTTGTCATGGATATTTCTTTTAGTTACCATATTTCTATATGAATTGTGTAGTAAAAATATCATGGAACAAGTCCATATTCAATTTCATTCCCCGCAACATCATTTATTATATTACAAAACAAATTGGTGATTGGAAAGAAATTTGAAAGTGAAATATTAGAGAGTTGGAAGGATAAAGATTGCAATTGTGCCAAGAAGAAGAATTAGAATGGTTGTAACTTGAGAAATACAATAATTAAGGAGGGTGATTGAATATTTGGAAACAAGATGAAAAAGTGGTGAAGCAAAATAACTAGTCCAAAATAAGAGAATGGATAAGAAGAGGACATTGAACCAGAAGGCAAAGTTATGTCCTAGTTGATTAGAAACTTTAAGAGTAAAAAAGGAGGCAAAGTTGAAGAGTAACATTATGATAGAAGTATGAAAGTAAAAGAAACGATAGATTGGTTCAGTGAGATGGAGAGATACTTTACGTATGATAAATTAGAATACCCTATTCAGACAAAGTTTGTAAGAATTGGGTTGAGAGGTCATGAGCAAGTTCACAAGGTAAAGAAAGGATATGGATATGGTGCAAGATGGTATACAAATTAAAAGAGATTTTTTCCAGCTAATATTATAAGCAATCATTTTTTAGATAGATGCATAATATGAGGAAAATAGATCATAGTGTGAAAGAATACATAGTAATTATATAATATATTCATTCATGTAGGAAATGATGAGGACAAAAACTATAGAGTTTAAAGATAGGTGTGAAGATAAAGTTTGCAGTCCAATATGAGATGATCCTATATAAGATTACTTCAGTGGAAGAAAACTGTCTATTAGAAATGAATGGAAAATAAAAGTTGGTGTACAAGGACAATATAAGGAACCTTGGAAAATGAAAATATGGTCGTTGTAGTAGAAATAAAAAATCAACACAATGTGTAGAGGATTCATGTGAAGAGGGGGGTGATCATTTTGAATAAGGTAGTGCACTAGGAATAGGTAGAGGAAGACCTCAAGCACAAATCAAGGAGAAATTTGAGGTAGAGGATGCAATTATAGTGGCTACAATAGGAAGATATATTGCTACAGATGTGGATATGAAGAACAAAGATTATATAATTACCCAAAAAGGGATGGAATGTGAGGCAAAGATACCAGAGAATAGTTCGCACAAGGAGAAGCATTAAGACATAATGCAGTAGTCACAACAATAAAAAAAAACATGGAAATAATTTGATGATGCATAGAGGAAATATGTTGTCAATGTATCAACAGATACTAGAAGAAAATAAGTGGTGGATAAGGTATATATTCATAACTAAATGAAAGTATGGATTAAGTGTTGCTACTTTAACAGTTTTATTAACTGTAGTAGTTCTAAGAACATGGTTGCAGTAAAGAAGGTAGAGAAACTAGGTTTTATGCAATAGAAGCACCCATAACCATGCAAACTATTTTGGTTTTAGCATGGATATGATTCTACTATGATGGATCCATGTAAGATATCCTTTCTGTAGGATGTGATCCATATGGATGCTTGTCACTTGTCGGGTACACTATGGTAGTTTAGTTGTTGCACAATCCATGGTAGGAGAACTAAAACATATACCATCATGAAGGATGGAAGTAGATTCTAGTTAGTTATGATGAAGAATGAGTATCCCTAAGAAGTTTTGTTAGTGTGTGTAAAGCATGCACAAAGGATTTTTTATTGCAATGATAGAGACAAAGGATTCTTATGCAGTTGTCTCAAACTTGAATGAAAAAATATCAAATTGATATAGAATATGTTAATGCATGAAAGAAATAGATACATGAAGAAGTAAGGAAAATGTTAGATGGGTTTCTTAACATAGTAGGAGAGGATTTCTCAAAAACTTCCAAAAAGGAGGAAGGATATGCATGAAATAGACTTGGTTGTAGGAGTAACTTTGTTGAATCAAGACACACATAGGATGAATATGGTGGTAGTATGTTTTTTAATCGACAAATAAGACGATTGATGTTATGATTGATCAATGAAAGTATGGTCTTGAGTGTAGTACCCACACTATTGACATGTAAGAGGGATGGTAAGTGGATATTTTTCACATACTCAAGGGAAATAAACAAGAATATAGTGAAGTGCAAGTTTTCATTACAAATAATAGTTAAGGGTGATTTATAGTTTAGTGAAAATTGGGTTATTTTATTTGCCTCAATACGGTTCATTTAGCCCAAGTGAATTGTTCACCCCTTATGGGTTATCTCACCCAAAAAATAGAGAGGCTTGATTAGAAAAATATATTGTACGCATTAAGTTGAGATGAATGTAGCATGCTAGTAACTGTGGCATGAATTCTGATGTACTAATAGGTAATGGATGTTCAACAATCAAAGTATAACAAAAAATTAAAGTCCTTCCCCATTGCCAAGAATGCATAGTTTTGTTGAATATTTCAAGTGGTGCAAGATATTTTACAAGATTGGTATAGAGAGTGGATATGATTAAAAAAGGATCAGAGAAGGGGGTGAATGGAAGACAACATTAAAGACAAAGAATGAATTATACAAATGGTTGGTTATGCCATTTGAATTTACTAATGTGTTGAGTTTATTTATTATGTTGATGACAAGGTCTTGAAACCTTACATAGGTAAGTTTGTTGTGGTGTACTTGGATACTATTATAATATACAATACTGGTAAAGGTGAGAATCTTCATCATATCAAATTGGTATTATAATCATTAAACATGGAGAGATTACACATTAATTTAAGTGGGAGCTCTTCAAACAAGAGTTGGTGTAATTGAGATTTGTGATCCCTTAGTTGCAAGGATTTAGTATGGATATTGTCTTAGTGAAGGCTATATTGGAGTGTCCAGTACGCCACAATGTTCTTGAGGTAAGAATTTTTCATGAAATTTCTATTTTTCCATATGTTTATTCAATGTTTTAGTGGAATTTGAACACCCTTTCCAAATTTATGAAGGAAAAGAAACAAAGAGTTTTGAAAAGTTGAAGATGAAGATTATAGAGAGGTAAAAGTGTTGACATTGTTATATTTTGAATAATTATATAAAGTGTGATGCAAGTGGAGTACATAGTGGAGCATTTCCTAACAAATAAGGTATGCCAATTGCATAATTTAATATGAACCTCAATGAAGTGAGGAAGAAGTGATTTATGTATAATGAGATACAATTTTATGGAACCATAACACATATTTTTAGGTTCTAAAGTACATAAATAGTGTGTGAGATGGGTTGAGTTCTTATAGAGTTATACCATTTTATTTGAACCATAAGTGTGTTAAAGAAAATGAGGGTGACCAATGCATTGAGTATAAACATGTTGATGTTGAATAAAATGTGCAATGATTTGGTTGTCTTCATGTTCATTAAATAATCATAATATGCATAGAATAAGTATTTTTTCAGATTATAGAGAGGTGCAAAAATCTAGTGGTGAGAGGAAAAAGCATGGAGTTGGAATATTTTCTCCAATGAGGGTATCAATTTAGAGGTAGATAATTGTGTATTATTAAATGTTTATTATTTGAGATTTTTCTAAGGAATATGCATGGTGGAGGACTGACATGACACTTTTAGAGAGACAAGACCCAAATCTTGTTGGGAAAAAGATAGTTATACCTCAATTTGAGGAATAAAGTTAATAAATTCACTGAGATACATAGATTTTTTTAGGTGGCTAAGGGAGAAAGTCAAAATATAGGTGTATATGCCCCATGTCAATATTCAAGGTACCATGGGAAAACATCTTAATGGATTTTTATTTTGGTTTGTTGGGGACAAGGGGAGGATAATTTGGATAATTTGATGTCGATTTGTAGTAGTTTACAAGCTTTCCAAGATGGTGCATTCATTAATTTTTATAAAGATCAAATATGTGATTTAATGTGCATAACACTTTTCTAAGGAGATTGTAAGGATACATGCATTTCCAAAGACATTGAATTTAGATAGGAATACATGATTCCTAAGTCATTTTGGAGGGCATTAGTAAGCAGGTCAACACAAATTTGCATTGCAATTTAACACACCATCTACAAACAAATGGATAGACCAAAGTTGTGAACATTTAAGTTTGGGAAATATTTTGAGATGCTTAGTAGGAAATAAGAAAAAATAATGGGATATGTTTTTGGAACAATAAGAGTTATATTTTAACTATATAGTTATATATTGTTAGGACTTTATTTTTCTAAATTGTGTATAGATGCAATTTGAAGGGTTTTACAAGTCTCATTAATTTCCTATTGAGATGCAAAGAATTTTTGTTGTAGAAGTATATGTTGGGCATATAAAGGAGATGCATGTAGGCTTTGAGATCCTAATCACATGATTGTGTTTTTGGAAATTGTGAAAGATGGGAAGAAATTCCCTATCTATTTTAAATTCAATTAGAATTGGATAGTGGAGGAAGATGTGTGAAAATGATAAAGGAGTCATGGACTCACTTTGATGATTCATCCAAAGAATCGATTGCCATATAATCTATTATGAACATAAAGATCATCAAACACTTACCAGTGGATTAGGCTCAAAAGAAAATATTTCAAAGGATGATTAGGTTTTAGTGTATGTGGAATCACATCTAGAGGATATGTATAATAAAGAGTAGGTTGGTTTTCCTAGTGATGTTTTTAAAAATTAATTCAAGGTGTTGGAGAAAAATAGGTGCAGTATCTTGGTAGATACAGAAGTAGCATGGAGGCTCAAGAGTAGGGACTTATGGTTGGCTAAGGAAGATGATAATACAAAATATTTTCATAAGTTGTAAATCACCAAAAGAATGTTAATACAGTTTGTCCAATGATAAATCATGATGGATTTATGGCCTTTTAGTTTTGAAGACATTACATAATTGGCTGTGCATTATTTAGGAATATATACAAAGAACAAAACCAAGTGACAATAGTTGAGGTAGTTAAGATGACCATTTTATTTCTAAGATTTGTTAATGAACAAGACAATCAAATACTACTAGAAGAAATTTTAAAGGATGAAATTCAACCAGTATTGCATATTTTTCAGAAGGATAAGAAGTGTATGTAGGGTGGATGGCCTATAAAATCCCTTCTAGGGTTTTATGAGATTAATAAAGATGACTCAATGAGATTTATAAATGAATCTAGATTTTCTGCAAGGATATTAGCAACCTTCAATTCCACTTTCATTACATTGATTCCAAATTTTGATAATCTAGTTTCCATTGATCAATACATACCCATATCATTATGTAATTGAATTTATAAAATTAAATACCAAAATTTATTGCACTAAGGGTCAAGTGGTTGTTATCGTAATCCATATCAAATGAACAATTTGGTTTCTTGTTAGGTGGGTGAATCTATAAGGCTATAGGGGTAGCTTGGGAGGGGCCACATACAATTAAAAAAAAAAACTTACTTCAATGGTTATGAAGTTTAATTTTTCTAAATCTTATGGTAGGGAAAGCTAGGTATATCTAAGGATGATGTTGATCCATATAGGGTTTACTTTTCACTTTGTAAATTGTGTTATGAGTTGTGTATCCTCTATTTATTTTTGCATATTAAACAATACTTCTACCTTAGCATTTTTAGGCCTAGTATAGGGTTACATCAAGGATTCCATATACCCCCCATTATTATTTCTAATTGTTGTTGTGGGTTTAAGTAGTGTTCTCATTAAGGAAAAAAAAATTGGTTCTTTCAAAGGTATACAAATTAGAACTAGTATTTTCTTGTCATGACTCTTTTTTATATATGATATATTATTATTCTATGATGGTTCAAGGATGGATTCCCTCAAGCTCAAAGAATTGTTTGATATTTATTGCATTGTTACATGTATGTTAATCAATGTTTAGAAGTCGTTAGTCTCATTTTCCGGGATAGATGAAGATGAATTTAGATATTTATCTTAGTTATTTCTTTTTCAACAAATTGATATTCAAGATGGGCCGAAATATAGAGTTTTTTTTATCTCAAACCAAATAATTATGGAAAAAAATGATTAGAACTAGCTTATTGTTAAGGTTGAAAATAAATTATTTGTATGGTGCAACCATTGGCTACCTCAAGGAGGTAAGCTATTAGTTAAATCCATCCTTGAGGAAATCCATGGATATTGGTTTTCATTATATTTTATTGTTAAGGGGGTACTAAAAAATAGTAGGCAAATAAGTTATAGATTCTTGTGATTTAGTGGTAGGGAGAAAAAATGGATTTCTTTGGTCAAATGGAAACATCTTTCCATTCCAAAATACTAGGGTGGATGTGATTTGAACAATATTCATATTTTCAACAAGGAATTGGTTTCCAAATCTGGAGATTGATTGGAGATAAAGGAATTTGGTGTCACATTATAATTTAAAAATATATATCACCTGATACAATGGAAGATTTGATCAGGAATCTATAAAAAAAATGACAAAATACTTCTATTATTTGGAAGGAAATGGTCCTAACCTTCCCTTTAGTTGGACACTAACGTGTTTGGAGGATTTGTAATGGAGCGAGACTAAGGATCAGTTCAGAACCTTAGGTCAGTAATCAAGAGGCTTACAAACTATTTGATAGTTTGATTAAGATCCTTCATAGAAATGGTCATTTCTTTCTTAGTAAGGTTGCATATACAATGTTAAACACTATTTGGAGGAAAGAGTGGAAATTAGTTGCCATGCTTAGGTTGGAAGGTGTAGATGTTATTAATTGGGAGAGATATACTCCATCTTTAAGTTCTATCCATATTAGAATCAAGGAAGTTGAGGACAAGGTCATATGGGGAAAAAATCTAGCTAGAGTGATTGATACTTCTAAAACAAGTTATCAATCTTTAAGTGTAGTTGAAGGGGTGGGGTATTTGGTTTGATAGTCGAAGGGCATATGGAAGTTCAAATGGCCATTGAAATCCCATGTTTTTATGTTTTTGTCTCTAAAAAATAAGGCACTTGGGATAATTTACTAAAAAAGAAAAGCAATGAAGGGCCTCCTTGCTGTATCCTCTACAAGGAATGTGATGAGTCCATTGCTCATCTGTTAATATTTTGTCCTTTCATTGATTAGGTTTGGAAATAATTGGAGTCATTTGCAGGTTTGAGGGAGGTTTAGGGAGGAAATTCAATTGACAAAGGTTTGAAAAGGTGGTGTAATAACCCTGTTGTAAAAAGGTATAGAGCATTACCAATGATTTCTACTTGGGGAGTATGGCTAGTACATAATGCAAAAATATTTGAAGGCATGTTTATACCATGCACTGTGTTGTTCAGAGTATGTGACCCATCCTTCATGGGTTTGAGTAGATTGCAAATAAAAAACCACAAGGATAGATAAGAGTGGAACATATTGATAAAAATGGAGCTTGGCTTACTTTGATGAGACATGTCAAGCGGACCCTCTGATTTGTGGTGTAGGTGGCATTTTATATTTAAATGATGATCATATTATAAAGTTCAAATCTATTTTGGGTAAAGGCACAAGTAATCTCATTGTACTATTGACCTTAAAGTTGGTGTTAATGTTGTCAACTAAAAAAGGTGATAAAAAACTCTCAATTTTTTAAGATTCCCTAGTTGTGTTTAATTGGATGAATGGGATAGACAACTTGGATCATTTGATTTTGTATCATATTTTTTAGGATGCTCAATTTTCTAGAATATCCTTTAGTATTATTTATTTTCATCATGTGTACATAGAAATGAATGTAGATGTTGATGGTCTTTCAAAAGATGATTCACATATAGGTGTAGGAGTTTGGCACATTTAGGAGTAGTAGGTGGATGGTCATTATTCTAATTACTATAATAATCTTTTTTTCTAATGCCATTAATGGATGATTAGTCCAAATATCTGTAATATAAAAAGGATTGTTTTGAGGGTACTACCTTTTTGAGTTTTTGAATATATTTTTAGAGGCTGTACTCAATATATATGTTGATCATGTTTGGGATTTTTTTTGAAGTACATGAGAGAGTAGGTTCTTCATGACATATTTTTTCTATTCTTCCTATAAGGTTTTTTTTATATGTGTTTACACATCTACAAAATGTAATTTTGTTACATTATAATAAAAATTATGTTTTTTTTTTAGGAAAAAACAAATATATATATATATATATATATATATATATATATATGTGTGTGTGTGTGT
>ML779903.1:971712-1004722 GCA_009831015.1 Picea engelmannii | reverse complement strand
TCTCCAAAGTTTTCAAAACAAACATTAGCATCCTGAGCTAGGGAGAGTCAAATCCAATTGTCATATTGGTTTTCTGGGATCCCCCTCTCACACAGGGGTTACGCACGAGGTCGCATTCGGGCGAATTACGGAGATTATCCCTCTGTGGTTCAACTGTTTGTAGTGGTAGGATCGTATATTGGGGGTCACTTGAAGGTATACCCACAATTATGTGTGGGAGCCTCTCAGGTTCATTTCGGACTTGTTATCCTGCCCACACGTTTCAGATCAGACTGTCGACTGTACCCACCCAGGGACTCACTGCGAATTGGTGTCTTTAGTTGCCATAATCTTTAGGTACTTACACAAGGTGACAGTGAAGAGAAGTCTCACTGTACCTGGAATAAACATTGGTCAAACTCACTCGGGCTCCTTGGAGGGTAAATCCACAATTACTGCGTGGAAGCTTGCACCAAGGTGAAAGTTCGTTAAGCAGGTCGCCATTGTAACTATTCCACCATATCCTAGCCCCTTCTCGACTTGATCATGCGATGTTGGATTTCATCACCAACTAGTACGATCATTGAGAGAAGTTTTGTTTGCTTGGTTGATTCCTAGATTTTATTAGCGTATGCTGTTTCTTTTTGTTAGTTGGCCCTAGATTTTTAGTGTGTTCTGTTATTCTCCACAATTGAGCATGTAGACAATAAAGGTCTTCGTCGATCACGTAGGATGCAAGGGCTGCCTCCCAAAGGCTATCAACCCTTACCTCCTAACCCTCCAGAAGACAACTACCATAGAGAGGTAGAAAATCAACCTAACACTGGAAGTGTTATTGCTCCTCCGTTAGATAACTCAGAAGGCGCTTTGGTTACGGTTGACAATCCCACTACATCTGTGTCGGTGACCCCTCTCAAACCACTTTTGGTTCGTTTAGACTCCCTTGGGAACGTCATAGACAAAGAGGTCCCACAATTATCAAAGAGGATTTTTACCGAAACATATATGGGATCCACAGAACCAATCTTTGGTGATGAGTATAGGACTCCTATTCGTCCTAGCACATCAGTAGATACCAATCCCACACCTGCTTGTTCTGTTTGGAGGACTTCATCGGGACGCAATCTCTGTAAAAATTTTGAATCCTTTCGACAACCCTTTCATCCTCATGACCCTCCTAGTGAAACAGGACCATCCGGCCAAACCATGAATCACCCCGTCGATCAGGTTATTAACCCCACTGTTACACCAACACAAGTCCATCCTAATGTTGGACTCATCACCTCTACTCATCTCCAAAGAAATTCAATATCTACCCCCATTTCTACAAGCTTTTACTCTATAGCTCCACATGTCCCACATGATCCTGCTGGGACATATTCTCACCCGAGAATGCAGACCCCTGCTAGCCAAATGCAACCGACTAGAGGGAAACCACCATCTAATGAACCTTTCCCTCCTATAGGACTACCTTTCCATGGATATCTTACCCATCCCGGGGGATAACCCCCTTTTCATGCTCCTCCTGGAGGGAAACCTCCGTTTTCCAGTCATTCCCCGGTCGTTAATCCACCGCTGGCAGGGGGAAACCTTCGTTTGTTGGAAACCCTTCACAATCCTGGGAGTATCTTTAGGAGTCACTTTCATTCAACCCCACATTGGGGGGAACTCATCTCATAATCCACTAGGAGGGGTATCAAATCCTGTTCCTTCCGGAACATCTTACGGACAATCTTATCCGGGCGGCATCCCAAACACCACATGGAGTTCTCCGGGACCACAGTCTTATCCTCCTCGTGGGTCTAATGTGTATCCACCTCCAGGATCTAATCCTTACCATTATCAAGGGTAGAATGTTTATCCTCCTCATGGGAAAGCAAATCACCTGGCCTATAATGCTCAGAACCCACCGGGTTATGCAAATGTTTCTCATCCACCATCGAATCCTGCTTATCCTGGCCAACAACAACCGTATATAGGAGGACCTACTGGTTACAACTATCCACCTAACCCAGTTTATGGTCCTACTGGTGTTCCTATGCCACACCAGTATCATCCGCAAATTAACTGACAGGTACTTTTCCTTGTGACTTTGGATCTCCCAGACTTGTCTCGGTTAACTAATGGTCCTATTTTTCATTCACCGGTTTGGCCAGTCATTCCATCTAAACTTCCTTCTGATATTTCGAAACTTGATGGAAAATATGGTGAAGATCCAAACAACCATGTGATGACTTTCCATTTGTGGTGTTCATCAAATTCCCTCATGGATGATTCTATACGTTTGCGTCTTTTCCAGCGAACACTTACAGGCTCGGTGAAAAAGTGGTATATTGAACTACCACACGCTTATTTTCATGATTCCAATTCCCTCGCCATGTCTTTCCTCACACACTTTCAACTTCCTATTCACTACAAGACGGGTACTGAACTCTTGACCTCCCTTCGTCAAACTAACTTTGTGCATATCTCTGACCATATTCATGAGTGGAGGCGACGATGAAGGATGATCAAGGCAGTCATTCCTGACATACTATTGGCATAATGGTTTACTAAATCACTGTTACCCCCAATCGCTTGCGATGTCACTATGGGTGATGCAGTCACTGAGGAACAAGCCATCACTCGGGCTCAGTATTTAGATTTGGTTTATTCCCAATCTGGTACTTTGTATGATTTGCTTCCAAATGCTGCTCGAGCTAATACCGATCCATCTAAACCGTCATCCTCATCTCATGCGGATGGTGTTATCGGTTCCGTCAAAACTCAATCTACTTCCCAGTCGCTCACACTCTCCTCTACCTCCCCCCAAACTCAGATCTCTGAGGTGAATGCAGTTCAATCTGCCCCTTCACAACAATCCGGAGGTAAGAAGAAGACAAAGAATAAATAAATAAATAACAATGAACAACCAAAAAATAAAACACCTGCTACCGAAAAGCAAACACAACGAAAACTGAAATTGCCGTGTATCTTTTGTGGTGACGATCACTACACTCACGACTGTCCACTTTGCAATGAAGTGGCCAAAATTTTCCAAGGAAAGTCACAACCCGCTGTGCTTACTCAGCATTTTCCACAGCAGCAATCCATGGTTGTTGAAAACCCCTCTCCTGGGAGTAGTTCTAGCCATCCTAATGATGAGGCCTCGTCGAGTGCACATATTTATATGTTTAATGGGATTAATTTGACCACTCTCTCTAAGACATACGACACACTAGGTAACCCCAACAAAGGAAAAGACATTAACAGTACCGGTACTTTACCAGATCCATCATTGTCCTCCGTTAGTATTCCACTGGTTAATCCTCCATCTGGACCACTTTAGATTGAGAAACCCACATTTGACTCTATCTTACACCCTCCCAAGAGCACTATCCGCAAAGCTACCTTTAATCCTAGTTCACGTGCCACCCAGAACTACAACATTGTTGAATATTTGGCTCAAGCACCGTGTGCTATGTCTGCATTAGAATTTCTACAACACTGCCCCAGTCAACGTAGAATGCTCTTGGCTTCTATTGGCGTTGTTGATCCTGAGTCGTCCAACCATATCATGTTCAACCTGGACAATTATGCGTCTCGACTCTCTCACCAACTTGCTTTTCAAGTTGATGTTGTTGTTCATAATCAACAAATCCACTGAACTATTCTGGATGAGGGAGCATCAACTTGTGTCATGTCTTTAGCATGTTGGAAAGGTTTAAAATCACCCTCACTTAAAAAATCCCCAACGATGTTACGCGCCTTCGATGGGCAAGGTTTTCATCCCCATGGTCTTTTACAGTCCCTGCCCATCCAATTGGGTGGCAAAACTGTCACTATTGATGTCGAGGTGGTCGATGCTCCCCTCGATTACAACTCGTTACTTGGAAGAAGTTGGTTTTACGCTATGACTGTCATTGCCTCATCATTTTTTCAATGTGTCCAATTTCCTCGTCGGGGAAAAATTGTCACTGTTGATCAGTTGGATTTCTGCACGACTGATGCCCGCGTTCCCGCTACCAACAATATTCCTTTCTTGGGAGACCACAAGATCACGTATGAAAGCATTGGTGTTGGCTTACTGAAATATTCTAGCCTCATGGGTACCTTCCCTACACCACTTCCATCGACTACACATCATATTTCCACCATCGATATGATTTTGACTGCGGCTTATCAATATTTGGAATCATTTGACCCTTGGATTGTATCTTGTCCATTGGAATTCGATGCACTAGGTGATACCGTGCCACTTAGTCCAACCAAAACATCATATGTTTCTATCGAATCTGCTTCTCCCTCGTCGGATGACCAACATCTATTGGCACCTAACGTCTCCTCGATGCAATCATGGTTGAGTCCCTTGTCGTCTGTGATCGACTACATTTCCCCAATTTTTCCTTTTCATGAATCTATTCTGGAAATGCTTCGCATTGACAATTTACCTCAGGATAATAACCATCACCGATCCTATTTTCTTCCCCCTCATGAAGAAATTCCGGAAGATATACACTCTATCTCCCCTCCTGGTGTTGATTTTCCATCATCTCCCATGATTTCAACTTTCGATGATTTGGATCCGGTAGTGGACATGGTGATTTCTGCGGTAGGGTTATTGGAGTCTGATCTCCTTACCCCTATCGCGACACTCGACATGTGTTCCTTTCTGAGTGATTATCTTCCATCTAGTGAAGATCTCCTAGAGACCATGACCGAGTTTTTTCCCTTGACATGGTATCCTTATAGAGCATTATCCTCTTGGAAGCCATGATCAAGAAGCAGTCATGAGCATAGTTTCTTTTCTCTGTGGCAAGCTCGTTAAAAAATGAAATAGAGGCCCTGAGCATAGTTCTTTTCCTATGTCAAGCTCGTTAAAAAATGAAACAATCACCTCTCTTGAACCTTCTTTTCATCCACCCTTCTCCTTTTTCTCATCTAGTAGAGAAATTGGTGACAACCTCAACATCGGTGAATGAATTGAAGCTTGGAGGGCATGTCTCTAGCCTTTGATGATAATTCTAGAGTTAAAGCCACTAAATTTTCAAGTTGGGGGAATACTGAGCTTAGTCTTTGTTCTTTCTCGTGCTCATAAATACATGAGAAAGCATCTGGGTAAACTTTTATCTCTTTTTTGGACCTGTATGGATACACAAAAAAAGAACCCCCTGGAGTCATCTTTAAGCTCTTTTCAGACTCTCTAAACATGAAAAGATTTCCGAGTGATCTTGCTTCCTTTCCCACTCATTAGAAGGTTTGAAAGGGCGTCTTTCAAGTGATAATTTATCTCTTTTTCGGCCTCGTGAGACTAACATTACAAAAAAGGACAACCTTGGAGTCATCTTTAAGTTCTTTTCAGACTCTCTAAACATGAAAAGATTGTCGAGCGGCCTTGTTCTCTTCACGCTCATTAAAGTAATTGAAGAAAACGTCTGTTGAGCGATAATTTATCTCTTTTTCGGTCTCATTAGACTACTTTACGAAAAATGAACTGAGAGATTTCTCTTTTAAGTGTTTTTCCAGACTCTATAATCATGAAAAACCTTAGTTTACCTTCTCTGGACTCGTTAAACCATCATACATTGAAGGGCCCATACGCGATCGAACCCTTACTTCTTCCATTTCGTTAAACAAAGGAAGAGGAACTTACCGAAGGTGAGTTATATTGAGCATGTGTTACCCTCCTCGAGCTCGTTAAATCAAAAAGAGGTACTCATCTATTTGGATGGGGGAAAAATTGAAAGAAACAAGCCAAGCAGTTTTTGAGAACATTACCAAGTAACTCTTAGAGTCTCCCTTGAACACAACACTTTGTATTTGCGCACATCTTAATCCGTTGAACCTCTGCACTGAACTAATCCTCTGAGTTTTTCTTACTCCTTTGGGTCACCCGACGAAAGTCACAATATCCACTGCATTATCATGTTTTGGTCTATGTCATGTTTCTGCTGTTGTGCCTCGGTGTTCAAGGAAGTATCCGCCTCGAGAGTCAACCATCACAAATATCTTGTTTCAATACCTGTGTCAGTCCATGTTCATTTGATCTACCAATTACATCTCTGTGTCTGTTTCGTGTCGTTGATGGGGGATACATCAAGGACCTCCTTTGATGAATCTATTCATGTCGACTTCAACACATTATCCAGGAACTAGACTTAGAAACCAGTTAGTACTTTGGGACCTACATGCCTCAATGGCAGGCCTCCTCACATTCGATAGTGGGTTTACATCATTGACCTCTGATCGGATAATTCCATGGATGTTTGACTTTAGCTCATCCATTCACATTCATTGGAATGTACTAGAGTACCTTGGGAATCATTGACATCAATGGTGATCTCCCTCGCACTTGTTAATGGTTTACATTATTGACTGGTAATCAAGTGGTTTCTGCCATGTTTGACATGAGGACATCCATTCGCATGGTTAGATTCGTATTACATTGGGATCGGTAAGAAGACCCTGGGTTGAGTCATCACTCTTATATGTACTTTGCCCAGGTTGCGCAAGAGTTTCTTTTGAACAATGACACATATACTGTTACATAGATCCACTTTGTATTGGTCGTGGCTATGTCTTGTCATCTCGTAGATCCACTGTGTATTCTTCATGGCTATGATCAGTTCAGGTCATGGGAGTATAGATCCGCGTATTTTCGGTGGCTATACCTTTTATCAATATAATTATGGATCCACAGTGTATCTCATGGTGGCCATATCTTGCAAGTCTTGATCATCCAAGCATAGGTATGCCTGCCTTGGGTTTGAAGCATGTCATAATATTTGTTGGATGTTTGTGTGCAACTTCTATCAGTTTCTTTGAGTCCACACTCTTGCTTTAAAGATTTGTAAAGTGTTTCGGCCATCATTCTCTCTTCTGACCTCACACTTTAGGGGGCATTATGTTACACATGAAATTTGCACACCTAGGTACCTCGCCCTAAGTGTCGTAAAGTGTCGTATAAGTGTCGCATACACCTTGACACCATGGAATAACCTATGTCACAATCCCTAGTCAATGTGGAGGAGGGATATATTATGTGAAAGAAAAGAAATACTAAGTACACATGAATTATTATTAATATTCATGGAAAACAAATTGATTAAGTGAGCGAACCAAGTGCACATGAATTATTATTAATATTCATGAAAAAGAAAGTAATTAAGTGTGAGGATCCACCTCACATTTGGTTTCCTATTTTTTAGGGAAGGTGGAGGATCTCATGGATGGTTGAAATATTTCCTCCTTAAAATCCTTGAGAGATATTTCCTCCCCAAAATTCTTAAGAGATACTTTCTCCCTAAATATCTTAGAGATCCCTTTCTTAGTGGATCTGATGAGAGATTCTCTCCATGGTGGTTAAGTCTCCAAATCTTATATAATGAGGGATTTCCATGGAGGAGGGGGAATGGAGATTGAGAATTATACCAAACTTATGATCTCATGAGTGGTATGTCATTTGGAGCATCAACATTCTATGCGTGGACTATTTAAGCAAGGGTTTGGACAAGGGGAACTTGATGAAGTTGTTGCACTCACATCTATGGTTGTAAGTTTTCTTCATTGTTTATCTCATTAATATAATATGCTTGGCATGCTTCTTTCAAGTCTGTGCTTGATATCACATGAACTTGTCTCTAATAGATAGATCTATTTCGAGCTAATCTCAATAGAGTAGGAAGCTGGTTGTATCTTTGTTTGTCTACAGGGCTTATTGAGGAGTATACGATTAGAGCTCAACTCAGACTGTGCAGGGACAAACACCAGTAAAAGGTACTTCTTTTCTCCTTCCTCCTCACACATTAGTTTATCTATATCTAAAAGGAAGCCAGTGTCCATGTTAAGCACCTTCTGTCTTAAGAGTTAAGAGTTTATCTCTCAAGAGGAGATCTACCTGTCCACAGGGAGATTTTCCTACAACACTTATTTGAAGGCTAGATATACGCAAATTCTCTAGAGAAATGGTTGAATCTACTAGAAGGTTATTACTCTGTCCAAAAATTTTATGATGGAAAAAATAACACCTTTTCACTCCTTAAATCCCTTCTCCTGGTCAAATCTTTGTCGAAAGTTTACTGGGAGAGCCACACCATAGATGAATCTAATCTATTCAGGAGAGAACCCTCCTAGG
This sequence comes from Picea engelmannii, assembly GCA_009831015.1. Classification (NCBI taxonomy): domain Eukaryota; kingdom Viridiplantae; phylum Streptophyta; class Pinopsida; order Pinales; family Pinaceae; genus Picea; species Picea engelmannii. Next base: position 996,630 of record ML779903.1, on the reverse strand, counting down.
AAGCCTTTGTGGATTCCCTCAAGGAGGAGTTCCACCATGTTGGAAGCTATGATGGAAAACATATGAGATGGATGACTCTGAGTTGGGAGAGAGACCAGATAGTGTCATAGTATACCAACATCTTCCATACCCTATGCTCAAAGATGGGTATTCAATATTCATAGAGACACCTCATTATGAAGTATTGTAGTGGCCTACACAAGTACATCCAAACAGAGATGGATTTATTGGACATATCCACACTGGGAGTCACTTATCGATATGTTATCAAAACCAAGAAGAAATTTAAGCAGAAGAATAAGAGAGAGTTCAAGTCTGCAAATCCACAACAACAGAAGCATGGAAAAGGTGGACTTAACTTATAGAAAAATGGATAGAGATAGGAAGGCCAAACTCAAGATATCTAGTCCAAGCCATAAGAAAAGAATGGTAATGGGAAGATGAGGAAGGACATTGAAAAATTGTGTGAGTTCCACCAAATCCCTTAGCACAACACTGATGAATGTCGCTCAAAATAAACATTATTTGTCTAGCTTAAAGAAAAAGAGTTGTACCTTGACTCAGACTCTAATTTAGAGCAAGATAAGGGAAATAAGATCATCAATGTGAAACCTAGTGCTACCATCACAACTGCAAAGATCCAACCCAATGAGTTAGAGGATCTTGATTAGGGGAAGTTCCTCTTCCATTCATAGATGTGGGTGTAGGGGACCCCACTACATTTCATTGTTGACAGTGGGAGCCATAAGAACCTGATATCGACCAAGGTAATAAAGATATTGAAGCTATCAATGATTCCACACCCCCAACCATACACCATTGGTTGGTTTATCCAAGGATGATACCTTCACGTCATCCAACAATGTCACTTGTACTATGGAATTAAACCCTTCAAAGATGAGGTATTGTGTAATGTTTCCCCACTTGCAGTCCGTGATGTTCTTTTAGGACAACCATATATGTGGAAACATCATGTTGTTTATGAGTTTTGACCCCGTAGTGTAATTGTTACTCTGAGGGGACAACTAGTTATTACACATCAAAATGCCACACTTAAATGTCACACCCTATGTGTCATAGAATGTCGTATGCACCTTGTTAACTATCACATGCACTTTTTCAAATGTTGTATGAACCTTACCAAGTGTTGCATGCATTTTGAAAGTGTCTCAACTCACTGACACTGTGAAAAACATTTTCCATGATCCCTAAGTCATGTTGGAGGAAGAAACCCATCATTTCAAAGTTAGAAACATGCTTTTTACTTGGAAAATCGACCATTTATTGGGAATTTATGAAGGGCGGTAGCCCCTTGGCCATGATGGGGGAGCTCCATTGCATTAGGGTGGTGCAGCACCTTTTCCTTGTTTAGGGAGTTCCACTAACACTTTGTCTCTAAATCAAGGGGAGCGCCATTTTGGTTAGAAGAAAATATGGTGAAACCCACCTTTTCTTAAGGGACAAATCTGAAGGGAAAAAGTTGTTTTGGGTCAAATCCTATACTATGGAACTATCTTAGGATCAAATTCCAAATCATGGAGCCATATCCTTAACCATTTCCCTAATTACCTCATGGTGGTTGAGCCTCCCAATCCTATAAATTCAAGTCAATTTCATGGTGAAAAGGGGAAGATTTTAGGTGTAAAACCTTTGATCCTCCGAGAAAGAATTCAACATTTTGATCTCAAGAATTTCATGCAAGGGTTGTATGAGGATATCTTGGAGAATATTTTAGTGACATCAACTTGATTTGTAAGTGCCTTCTTTTGGCTTTCCACTAATATTAACTTGGCATATTCCTTTCATTATGATTGTTCATTGTAATGTCTATGCTTAAGTCAAATCGGGTATAGATAGATCTATTTTATCTAATCACATTGAGTAGGAGAAAGGATTTATTTGTTGTTCATCGCAGGTCCCGACTCACGCTAAGGATCTTGGAGATCAAGCATGAGCCTTGGAGAAGCAAGGACAAATATCAAAACAAGGTACACCACACTGTTTCTCTTTCTCATTCCTACTGGTTATGAACTAGATCTATAAGGAAAGTAGCAACTTTTTTTTCTTATTCTATCTTTGGACCAAAGAATGGGTCTTGGTCCAAAGGGGAGCTTAACCTATCTGCAAGGTAATATTTCTCATAACAGAAAATGGCAACTCCACTCGAGAGTGACTTTGACTAGTTTTTCCTTTGGTTCGTCTTAAAGCCTTGTTTATGATTAGATCTGTTTGTTTGATGCTTGAATTTGGATTATTTCATCTTCCCTCATCTTCATTAATAATTTTACATAGTGATTGACCGAGTCTCTATTGAGTTTTAGCTTTTGGAATCCATTTTTAAGCATTTTCAGCACCAACACTCTACAGTGTCTATCAGATCACCACTGGCCTGACTGGCACTCCACCTTGATATTCTAGGGTTGCAAAGAGTTAGTGGAACTCCCTTCAGATTTGTCCCTTAAGAAAAGGTGGGTTTCACTCTATTACTTTGTAATAGGGGCACCAATCTCTCTTTTTAGGTGAATCCGTGAGGTTCTTCCCTGATTTGCTCAGTCTGTTGTTAAGAAGATTTTAGCCCAAAGTCTCCTAATCTTTCTTTGACTTTGTTTTGATTGAGAAATTGATATTCATCACCCATTTCCTTTCTTTGTTCAAGTTTTCAAACTTCTCCTAGTTGTGAAATTGTATGGTCCCCTTGGGTTAACAAGATCCCCTAGTTCATCCTACCTTTCAGTTGTTTGATATTCATCTCGCAAAGTTTTCAGATTGCTTGATTGTTTGAAAGTTTTCATTGACTAGAGTTTGCAAAGGTTGTTTGGTATTGAGCTCTTTTTGTCTTCATTGAAACATCTCGCTTTGTCAATTATTTTGACTCTCTTGTTTACTGCAACCGAGCCTTGAATATTGATTCTTGCTACTCATTTTTTTAGGATTGCAAAGAGTGATTGTTTTCTTTTTCTTTTACATCATTTGGGTTCTTGTTTGAACTTACGTTGGAAGCATTCTGACATTTGTATTTTTTGGGCACTTGTCGACCTTTTTGAGTGAATTTTTGTTTTATATTCTTTCTTTCTTCATGTCTTTTTGTGTCAAACTTTGATTCCTTTCATTCCATTTTAAAGTAGTGAAGCATTAAAGTTTTTTACATATCTCATTGCATTGGATCAAACGAAGAAAAAAAATTGCATTCTAGTTTTTGGGTGGTGCATATTTGTAGTTTGCATTTGGTAGATTGCAATGGGTTTATGCATTTGGGAATGGAAAATAAACTCTTATAATTTCCATAGTTAGAATTCATTGAAATTGAAACTTTTTCATTTCATTTTCATTTTTCATGGTTTTAAGATTCAAGTCACAATATTGTTGGTGCAATTATTTGCATAATATATTACCAAACATAAATTATCAACCGGGATTCGTAATCAGTAGAGTTGATGCACTATATGTGCCGATAACAGATAGGTTCCTATGTCTTATGAGTATAGTTCAATTAAAAAAATCATATAAAAATCAATACTTTTTTTTCACACTTCAAAGATAACACTCTTCACACAATTCATAAATTAGAAAGCAAAACTTACAATCATGCACTCAAACGATTTTGCTCAGATAATGCCTTGCCCATTTACAAGCTCATGAAGTGGAAATATGGACTTTGAATTATTTATCTGTAGCTTCTACTCTTAACAACAACTAGCAATCAAATCTGGGCACACTTCAACAATACAACTCCAAACTTAGAAGAGAAAACTGATAACAAAACTTCTAAGGCAGACAATGAATCAAAAGGTTCTTTTCTAGGTGAAAAATTTGTTCATTAGAGGCTCATGAAATGAAGAGATGAACTTAGATCTTGCCTCCTATAGAAACTAATTTCAACAGTAAACTGTAATCAATTTTTGCACACAATATTCAAAAGGAAATCACTCATAACTTAATCAATTCTGGAAGAAACTTTTTGTCCCTGCAAAACAAACACTAGGTGTATTAATATTCTCCATTTAATAGTCCATGTAGGGTGAATGATGGGATCTTATTTGTTTCTATATTAACACACTTGAAATTTCAAAATAAATTATGAAAATCACTATAAAGAACACAATTTCAGGAATGTAAAATTTTATAAATCTTTACAACTATCTCAACACAAATTACTATTTATGAAACTAAGTAAAACTACTAAATATATGGTGCACCATATTTATCAAACTTACACTAATACAATCCCATTCCCAATTTACTCAAAATATATAACAATTATACAGATCAACCACAATAGGTATACTTTATGAATTCATAGTTTAAAACAAGAAATCAAAATAAAAGGTACAGGACACACACAATTGAGTACTGGAATAAAACATGCATGTACAGGAATATAAAGTTGAGCTATATTTTACATTAATCTTACCATATCAGAATGGTGGGCCCTTCCCGATTCCAATATGGAATCTCTAAGAAGATAACAGACTAAAGCATTCTAATCATACCCAGAAATTGCACAACAGCTCATTTGTATTCCTTCAACTTGTAAAATCGAATCAACAGTTCATCATCTTGTATATTATGGAAATACGAATAATTATGTTCATTACATCCATACGTATCTCCTTTGTATCCTATATCCTATACAACATCCCTTATAAAGAAGGTGAGTCGTTACTATCAAGAGATAAGGATAGTTATTAAACAATTTTAAAATATTACAATTGGAAATACATATCAAATATTTAGGGATGGACTTCATCCTCATGACACAAAGTGCATGATTGATGAATTCGATCATGATCTTGAAAACTACTTTGGAGACTTCGATCCAACCAATTTCTTGGAATCTCCTTCAACAAACACATTCACAAGTGAATTATGGAAATAACAATTGGTACCGGAATACACACAGTCGTTTGGTACCGGAATAACACAGTTGCACTGGTACCAAAATAGGTGCAGTTGTTTGGTATTGGAATAACACAGTCACACTGGTACCGAAATAGCATAGGCTGGTACCGGAATAACACAGTTCGGTACCGAAATAGCACAGGGCAGTACCAGATCAATATTATGCAGTTCTGTTGGTACCAGATCAATGTTATGCGATTTTTTTGGTACCATATCAATGCTTATTAAGATCAAGTGATTAGGATCATGAAAAATCAACCATTTTAATTGAATCAACTCAATAAAATTAAACAAAATATGCCCTAATCATACATTACCTCTCTATGCACATGAACAAGGTCATTAATTGTATTTATGGAGGCAACAATCAAGTTTATACTCATAACATAGGCAAAATAGGTTCATATAGGGGGTATTAGAAGTGTCAAAATGGAGACTCAACATTCCCCCATGCTTAAGTCATTGCATGTCCTCATGCAACAATGATCTTCAAAATTTCAAAGTTGATGATACTCTTCACTCGATCAAGCATTCCCTGAAGTTTCACCTTTCTTCAGCTCCTTAAATTCTTGTCATACATATAAACTTCCTGGCCTATGCTTCACATTCTTACCCATGGAAAAGTAGTTATGACGGAAAATTGGAGTCATGAGTAATAGATTAGATCTGTTAGTGATTTTTCGTTAAGCCTTATCCAATCTGTTGTTGATCATAGTTAAGATAAAGGGTTGGATGTGACTCTAATATGATTATAGGATAGTGGCCAAGAGTTTTCATAATGAATTTGACTAATAGGCCCCCCTGGCTAGATTACCTTTAAAACAAAAGTGATATAAGCATAGTTTAGATATCATTTGAAGAGAGGAACACATAAAGGAATACATCCCAAGATGATTAACTTGTTTCAGATCCAAGTTTTTAGAGATGAAGCTCTTCTTTTTTAGGTAAGGTGAATTCCACATACTGAGGGTCCCACTTCTCATGAAAACCTATTTTTTAAAGATAGAAATCTAAAGTGGATACTTGAATGTTCTTAAGAACATCATCCGAGAGATATAAAGGTCATCTCCTAGCCTTTATTTGATAGTGATTGCTTCAGAATGAGACCCAAGGGATTTTGTTCATTTTTAAGTCTACCACTTTCTCTTTTTCAACTCCCTTTACCTGACATAGCCCCGCTGCCAGCATGCCTGTTCAGTACCCCAATGGGTTTACCTTAGTACCATACAAGAATGGCCCCGCTTCCAGCAGGCCTGTTCAGCACCCTGACGGGTTTACCTTAGTACCATACAAGCATGGCCCCACTGCCAGCAGGCCTGTTCAATACCCTGGCGGGTTTACTTGTCCTTCCTAATACTTCCTTTTTATTATATTACTCGAAATATTTAGAATAATGTATACTATTCATTGACAGTTTTAGAGTATAAGGAAGGCAGGTGGTACAAGAGTGTTTTAGATTTATTAGGCACATAATTATTTTTTTTGAAATTATCCCAAGGGTGACATCATCCACATTCAACTTAAGTCTCAACTATTCAATGTATAATGGAACATCTCGGATAATGACTAAGAGGTCCATCTATTTAATCCTATTAGGGTTCTCATGAAAGTTTATTGCGGTTTTGCAAGGGCGGTCCACCACTCGAGGTTTTCATCAATACCTCTCAAGAGAAACTTGTAAAGATAAACTTGGATAAGAACTTGTAGAATCAACTAGGTTAGTATTATACATAATGGTGTCACCACTTTTCAATGGATATTTCAATTAGAAATCACTTCTTCAAAATAATGGGGTAATAAGACAAGTGCACCCATTATCATATAGAGATAAATGTGAAAAATATCTTCCTAAAGGGAGAGTGAGGATGATTCATTTAGGGTTGAGTGTAGAAATGTAGGAGGAAGATGCACATGAGAGTAAAAATAATTCAACACAAGACTTAAATGATCCTTGATAGAAATAACATGAAGAGATTAGCCCATACCTCTAATTACCTAAAGTGAAAACGATGTTAAGCACAAGACAATGATCATATCACTTTGGCATCAGTATCGGATAAGTAATGGAGCAAGGTTCTGCAGTACCGAAATAGAGCAGAGGGAAGAACCAATGACATGATGGATGATTTTTGCTCATTCATGGAAACAACCACTTCACAAAGGAATTTAGTGATAATATACGAGATGTATACGAGGGCTTGCAAAATTTCATGGTAGGGAGCATGCAATAATTGAGAGTAACCATATGTTTATTGCATAATTAGTCTAATTTCTTTAATAAAATGGAAAATGTTAAATTTATATGTCCTAGTACTTAAATCGAGCAACAAAACTTGAATATGTGATTAGAGCTACCAACACCTTATTACCAGTACCGGATCACCTGAGTACTAGATGGATGCAGGGTTGTGCTTCAGTACCGGAATAATGTAGAGTTTTGGTTCAGTACCGAAATAGCACAAACCAGTACTCCTTTGGTATCAGATGAGCACACAGGTGACCATCAGTACCGGATGAGAACAGTACCAGATGTGCAAAGAAATGTTGTTCAGTACCGGATGAACTCAAACTTTCTCCTTTGGTACCATATGAATGTAGAGGCAAACATTGTTTGCAGTACTGGATGAACGCAATTCTTCATTACTGGAATAGAATGGTACCAGAATTCTGGAAATGACTATCAAATCCCAGCACTGAACATGTTGATTTGGCCTCGCCGATGAAAGTTGCAAAAGAATATGAAGGTTTCAACAACCACTCCCCCATGCCTAAGGTTTTGCATGGCCTCATGAAAACAATGTGAGATGCTAAAAAGGTTTGCTCAGAGAGTTGTGAATACCTGCTAAAAATAAACCAATAGAACTAATTAAAACTGGATTTTTATTCATGCTTACAAACAAAAAATTTAGGGAAAATGTCAAAAGTTGAATTATTAGCTATGAATAAAATGGTTTGGAAATAGCATTTAGTTTCAAATTCTATTAAAAAGATCACTGAATTGATCATCCTTGTGAAATAGTGGTCTTAAAATAGATAGGTAATGATAAAGCACAAATGCATCATTTTTAACAACTTAAGAAAAAAGAAGAATTTTGAAGAAATAGGTCATGAAGCACTCCCTTAAGTGTTATCTTCCATTGACAAGGATGCCTTCTCCGCTTTTGAAACCCTTCCAGTATCATGTGTGAATTCGGAGGATGAAGAGATTCCCTTCTCATAAGATTCCAAACAAAATTATCATAACTTTTAGAAAGAAAACTACTATAGGTACAAAAAATCTTAAACCGATTTCTTTATTAGATTTTGACATTCCCATCTATGAAAAATGTGAAAGATATGTTGCATTGCAACATTTATTTATTTATTTAGCTATCCTACTCTAATTGAACACAATAAAATTCCATTCAAGTATAGGAATACTTCCAGTGAAGCCATGTGTGTAACAGGGTTAGAAATATATTCATACTCGGGTTTAAAAGATAAATTTTAATGCATACCGGAGTATGAAGGACCAACTGCTTTGATGATGAGATCAAGCAATAAATAAAAGATTGGTGTGACCTAATAACTAATTGAAACCATATTTCAATAGGATCACTATATTCTTGTTTATGTTCTTTGTTTAGGTCACACTGAATGTCCTCCTCTACCATGCTATGCAGATTATCCTCTTCAAGATGATTGGTCTTTGGAGTACATATAGGATCTGCTGAGAGGCATGCTTAGGACTCCTCAATCTCAAGTTTCACAGGTTGATCTCCATTGAATTCTATACATGATTCTTTATTCCCTTCAACAAATTGACAAGAGGAATCTGATGAGATTTCTAATCTTCCTGTGGAGAGACAACTAGATTCTTGACTGCTGTGAAGATATGCTCTTCCTGAGAGGCAGATATCCCAACTACTACTAGAATGCAAGAAATTTCTTGGAGGAACATTCTTCAAGCTCTTGATCATCCTTGAATTACTCTAGTTGGTTGAGGATACCTATATCACAACATAGATTAGTACTCGGGGGGTTCTTACAACACCCCAAACATGATTTATCATCAAAGATCTGAATTTTAAAATTATTTGTAAAAACAGAACACACCAAGATTGAACTCCTTGCATTACTGGGACCCTGTTGTCACCAATTTTTATGTTCGCACAAGTTATCTCATCATAAATAAAACTAAATTTGCATAAATAAAAAACACACTTGCATCAAAAGAAGAGAGGACAACCTAACTTTGGAGCAACCCCACCAAAGTGGATGTGTGGGCTCTTCCCGCACTTCTTATCGTCTTCTCTCCGCCCTTAGGTCATCTATAAAACCAATCCAAAACCATTAAAGAAATATGATTCTAATACTACCTATTACCGTTTACAACTCCCCGACAACGACACCAAAATGTTGGTGCAATTATTTGCATAACATATTACCAAACATATATTATTAACCGAGATTTGTAATTAGTAGAGTTGATGCACTATATGTGCTGATAATAGATAGTTTCCTATGTCTGATGAGTATAGTTCAATAACAAAAACCATATAAAAATCAATACTCTGTTTTCACACTTCAAAGATAACACTCTTCACACAATTCATAAATTAGAAAGCAAAACTTGCAATCATGCACTCAAAAGATTTTTCTTAGATAATGCCCTTCCCATTTACAAAATCATGAAGTGGAAATATGGACTATGAATTCTTTATCTGTAGCTTCTACTCTTAACAACAACTAGTAATCAAATATGAGCACACTTCAACAATACAACTCCAAACTTAGAAGAGAAAACTGATAACAAAATTTCTAAGGAAAACAATGAATCGAAAGGTTCTTTTCTAGGTGACAAATATGTTTATTAGAGGCTCATGAAATGAAGAGATGAACTTAGATATTTCCTCCTGTAGAAACTAATTTCAACAGTAAACTGTAATCAATTTTCTACACACAATATTCAAAAGGAAATCACTAATAACTTAATCAATTCTGGAAGAAACTATTTGTCCCTGCATAGGAAACAGTAGGTGTATTAATATTCTCCATTTAATAGTCCATGTAGGGTGAATGATGGTATATTAACTATTCCTATATTAACACACTTGAAATTTCAAAATAAATTATGAAAATCACTATAAAGAACACAGTTTCAGAAATGTAAAATTTTATAAATCTTTACAACTATCTCAACACAAATTATTGTTTATGAAACTAAGTAAAACTACTAAAGATATGGTGCACCATACTTATCAAACTTACACTAATACAATCCTATTCACAATTTACTCAAAAGATCTAACAATTATACAGATCAAACACAATAGGTATACTTTATGAATTCATAGTTTAAAACAAGAAATCAAAATAAAAGGTACAGGACACACACAATTGAGTACTGGAATAAAACATACATGTACAGGAATATAAAGCTGAGCTATGTTTTATATTAAGCTTACCATATCAGAATGGTGGGCCCTTCCCGATTCCAACATGGAAGCTCTAAGAAGATAACAGACTAAAGCATTCTAATCATACCCAAAAATTGCACAGCAACTCATTTGTATTCCTTCAACTTGTAAAATCGAATCAGCAGTTCATCATCTTCTATATTATGGAAATATGAATAATTTTGTTCATTACATACATATGTACCTCTTGTGTATCCTATATCCTATACAACATCCCTTATAAAGAAGGTCAGCCGTTACTATCAAGAGATAAGGATAATTATTAAACAATTTTAAAATATTACAATTAGAAATACATATAGAATGTTTAGGGATGGACTTCATGCTCATGACACGAAGTGCATGAGTGATGAAGTCGATCATGATCTTGAAAAATAATTTGGAGACTTCGATCCAACCAATTTCTTGGAATCTCCTTCGACAAACACGTTCACAAGTGAATTATGGAAATAGCAATTGGTACCAGAATAGAACGAGATGGTACCGGAATAACATAGGCTAGTACCGGAATAGCACAGGGCAGTACTGGATAAATATTATGCAGTTCTGTTGGTATCGGATCAATGTTATGCGATTTTGTTGGTACTATATCAATGCTTATTAAGATCAAATGATTAGGATCATGCAAAATCAACCATTTTAATCGAATTAACTCAAGAAAATTAAACAAAATATGCCCTAATCATATGTTACCTCTCTATGCACATGAACAAGGTCATTAATTGTATTTATGGAGGCAACAGTCAAGTTTATACTCATAACATAGGTAACATAGGTTCAGATAGGGGGTATTAGAAGTGTCAAAATGGAGACTCAACAAATATCATCAGTTGCACCTCCATACCCCTAAGTAAACGAATAACCATAAAATTAAAGCGTTAATTAAAATCCATCTAGAGACTTTTCTTTCTAGGGCTATGGAAACCTACATTAGATTAGTTGTAGAAATTTGGATTAGGTGGTGAGGATAACTCTCCAAAGCTACAAAACATATATAGAATCTTGATTTGGGGAGAGAAATCCATTTTCCACATCATTGTCCTAGGAAACCCTTCTCACATAAGGGTTAATCATGAGGTCACCTTAGGGCCAGTGGAGTAACTAACCTTGCTTATTTGGTCTTGGTGGAGTCATCTACACATATTACAAACGATGTCATTAGACACTTGGGGATCACTTGGGAGGTTAACACCTCGGTCAGAGGCACCTCTTAAGGGGATTTCAGGTTTCATCTCTACCCTTGCGTGTATACCCAACTGTCGATTGTTTCCCCAGGCTCTGCTATTGTAAGTGGTAACATTAGTGGCCATAATATTTAGGGAACATACACAAGGTGATGACGAAGGGGAAATTATTCGGTGTACCTGGAATATACGTTGGTCAAAATCACTCGGGCTCCTTGGAGGGTAACCCACGGTTTCGTCGTGTAGAAACTGGCACTAGGGTGTAATTTTGTTAAGAAGGTCACCAACGTAACTCTTCCACCCGCTACTATATTTATATTGTGATGTTGTATTTCATCACCAACTAGTGGTTTCATCGTGGGAAGGTTTGTTTGTCTGTTTGCTTCCTATATTTTTTAGCGTGTGTTGGGTTTTTTCCCTAGCAGACCTTAAGTTAAATCAATGTTTATGGAATTAGTTCCTAGAACTACCAACAAAGGAACCTCTTTATCCCGGGGAACCTTTTGTTTTTACTTCTTTTGGAAACATTGGTCCTCCTTATATTTCCACACTGAGTCTTCCCATACTCACTATCGAGTTACTGGTATGGTTGTTTTCCACTCCAATAATCTCAAATTCTCCCAATGCTTCTAATGTGAGCACCTCACCCCAAGAATAGGTACCTCATATTGACCCTTCGACTTCTTTGTCGGTTGTGTATTCTTCCCTTTTTTCTCCTTCTCCTAGTGAAATCTCTGAAGCTAGTAACCAGGTAGATAAGAAGAAGAATACAAGGAATATTAAGAAGAAGAAAAATAAGAAAGGGGCCAAACTTCCAAACACTGTAGAACATGTTGGAAGAAATCAACCAGTTACTATCAATCAAGCTGGGAATATTGATGAGGTTCACAAGCCTATAAAGACAACATGAAAACCCAAATTCCCTTGCAAGATTTGTAAGGGTGACCACCTTGTTAAGGAGTTCCCTAGTATTCCCAAGGTTTTAGATATGTGGTCCATGAGTTCCAAACAACTCGTGTCATCATCCTCTGTAGGTCATGCCGATGACAAACCATCAACTAGTGAAAGTAAGGTTCGGGAGAACAAAAGTAGAGTTAAATTTCCTTGTACATTATGCAAAGGAAGTCATCAAACTCACATTTTCCCTCGTATGGATGAAGCCTCAAAATTGTTGGAAGAAATGATTGTTTCCTAGCCACAACTTCCAACTACTTATCGTAAAATCTCTCTCGACCCACCATTGCTTGATAAAGTGATCGATATGATTCCATCATCGGTTGATCCCACTCTTCTCTTGAAGAGTGAAGCTAAAGTGGTGGATCTGTTTCCCTCATCGGTCAATCCCACTCTTCCCTTGAAGAGTGAAATCCAAGTGGTCGAACTGAGTCCATTATTGGCCCATCCCACTCTCCCCTTAGAGAGTGTCACTCACCAAGTGATTGATCTGATCCCATCATCAGTCAATACCACTCTCCCATTAAATAGTGAAGTCAATATCGCTCACGCTTTTCTTGTTAATATTGATTCTACCATACAAGGGGGAATTTATCCTCCTACTGTTGAACCCCCTCCAAGTAATGAGGCCATTTGTTTCAATTGGCATGGGATAACTAGACCTCATCTTCATTCCTATGTACCTTTCCAAATCATTGTTCAAGTTTTTGGTAGGAGCGTCGCTTATAATATCATAGACGAAGATGCTTCCGTTAGTATTCTATCCTCAACTACTTGGCAAGATTTGGGTTCTCTTTAGCTTGTGTCGATCACCCATATTCTATTAGCTTTTAACAAACAAATCAATTAACCTTTAGGGATCCTTCCTCAATTACCCATTACTTTAGGAGGGAAAACCTTCTCTATTTACGTTATGGTAGTTCATGACCCCTTGGATTTTACTTTCCTCCTTGGGAGATATTATGTCTATGCTATGAAATTTATCGTGTCCACTCTCTTTCAAGTGATATCTTTCCCTTGTAATGGAAACATTGTGACTATCGATCATATTTCATTTGTCAATCCTCATTTGACTTCTAGCCATCTACCTTCCCTAAATAGTCCTTATGTGCAAATGGTATCGCCCCCACCATAGGTTAATTATGTGGCAACATGTCCCATGCGTTCAACTTTGGATGAGGCTTCATTTGACTTAGATCCAGTAGATGACATGGTGATATCTTCAATGGAGCTATTAGAGCTTGATATCCTTACCCCTATTGTGGCCCTTGATATGTATTATTTCCAAGGCGTTGATCTTCCATCCAACGAAGCTCTCTTGGAAGCCATTATTGAGGTATGTCCCTTGAAATGTATTCCTTATGAAGCATTGTCCTCTTGGAAGCCATGATCAAGAAGAGGTAATGAACGTAGCTTTATTTTAGGTTCCAAGCTCATTAAAAAATGAAACCAGAGTCAAGCAAAGTTCCCATTTCTATGTCAATCTCGTTAAAAAATGAAACAGAGGTCAGGGAATTGAACCCAGAGGTTATTGGCATAGTTCTTTTCCTGTGTCAAGCTCGTTAAAAAATAAAAAAACCGCCTCTACCTTTGAGTTGAGTCTTTCACTAGAGCTCATACCTGAACCTTATTTTTAGCCACCTGGATTACTTGATCCTGTTTCTTCCTCCCTCTCTGGTGATCATTTTCCTATTAGTAACTAGGATTCTATTCAGGTATAGAAATTGGAAATAGGAGAAGAGTCGATGAATAAAACGAAGCTTGGGGGGCATGTCCTTATCCTTTGGACATCATGTTGGAGTTGAGCCGCTAGCTTCTCAAGCTAGGGGAAAAGTACCAACCACCCATGGGTATACTCCCTCAAAAATTTTGGACATTATGTTGGGAAGAATGAGGATAGTTCATTATCTCTTTCAAGCTCGTTAAAAAATAAAACATACCCCCCTCCATCCGAATCGATTCTTCCTTTGGATCAAATACTTGAACCTTCTTTTCCTCTGCCTAGTGAAAATATTCCTATTAGTATCAAGATGCCTAAACAAGGAAATAAGAAGAGTCGATGGAGGAAACGACAATTGGGGGGCATGCCTCTAGCCTCTGGACATCATGCTGGAGTGAAGCCACTAGCTTCTACCAAACAAGATGGGGGGGAAATAATTCTATAGAGACACACTACTAGGAGTAATTCTCGATTGGGAGTCATTCCCATTGTAACATAGTAGTCTTTTCTAGAAAGAGCTAAGTCTTTTTTCTTTCTCGTGCTCGTAAATACATGAGAATAGGTTACTGAGTTCGGACTTTGTTCTTTCTCATGCTTTTTAATAAATGAGAATAGGTTACCGAGTATAAATTTATCTCTTTTTCGGACTCGTAAAAGCTATACAAAAAAGGAACTCTTTGGAGTTTCCTTTAAGCTCTTTTCAAACTCCCTAAACATGAAAATATTTTTGAGTGAGCTTGTTTCCTTTCACACTCGTTAAAAGGATTGAAAGGGAGTATTTCAAGAGGTAGTTTATCTCTTTTTCGGCCTCACAATGCTAATTACGAAAAAAGAGTACTCTAGTCAAGCATGACTAGAAGAGTTCTCCATTGAATTTTTTTACACTGTTTTCGGGCTTGGGAGACTAAATGTATGAAAACATCACCCATGGAGTCGTCTTTAAGTTATTTTCAAACTCTCTAAACGTGAAAAAACACCGAGTTTACCTTCTTCGGGCTTGTAAAATTATGCATTGAAGGACCTTTGTGAGTCCAATATCTAGGACCCATACATGACCGACCCCTCATTCTTTAGGTTCGTTAAACATATGTCAAGGGACTCATCAAAGATGAGCTATAATGAGCTTCTATTATCCTCCTCAAGCTTGTTAAAAAACAAAAAGGTACTCACCAATCATGGTGGGCGGGAAATTGAAAGAAGTGGGTCAAGTTTTTTGGAATCCATTATGGCAATTATTGTTGTCTCCCTTGAACATGGCACTTGTTTCTGTCTCATATTACAATTGGGTAATATTCTTATCTCCAACTCATACTAATTCCATGTGTCATTATAAATTTTTGTTCTAGTTGAAGAGTGATCTTATTGTCGTCACATTATGTTCTTTGTACTCGTCCAGTCAATGTTGCCAAGTCATTTGTCATGCCTCACAATGCTCAAGGGAAGTTTCATTCTATTAGCACTAGAAGTCACCTTTTGATTGCAGTGGAGGTAAGCCTAGTACCCATCAGTTTGTATGTCACGGTTAATAAGTTTAAAGAGGTCGAATGGGCGCAGACTCAGGATAATAGTGTTTTAACTCAGAAAACTGGACCAACATTGTTGTTGGGAAAAATACCCTACGGACTAGCAAACTAGGGTCAGACTTGCATGCAGATTTTGACCGTTAAAGAAACTACTTTTTAACCTACGACCCAAAACTTAAACCCCTCTTTCACAATACATACATGAAAATGAACTACTAACCTTGTTACTGATGCTTGGTGTATATCCTTCGTTGCGCTCTTGACCGCTTGCTTGCACTGCTCCTTCCAAAGATAACCTGCAATCAAGACAAACAACTACGCATGCATGCTACTTCTCTACTTGAGGGTTAGAAATTAAGCATAAATTAAACAAATCATAGATAACTCATGCATTGGGACGGGAAAAATATTCTTTTATTATTTGAAAAATGAATCAACTTACAATCAAAGTCAAGACCGACCACTGCTCCTTGATCCTGATCCTGGGCTCCCCCTCTTCTGTCCTCCAGCTGCTTTGCGTTAATTCTCCTTTGGCTTGAGGAAAGGCTAAAGGGTTGGGACAATGGATTTGGAAAATGGGCAGAGTTTCTTTGCTATAACTTTCCTCCTCCAAATGGTACCCCTACCCCTTCTTTTATAGGCTAGAAGGAGCTAGGTTTTTGGAGGAACCCTCGGCCATGCATGGCCGGGAGTTTCAGTTAAATGACCCATAGCTTTTTGTTCCATTGGAAACTTTCCTATTTTTGTGTTTTGTTAGGTACACGCGGGCTGTAGTGGGCCTGACAGCATGCACACGCATGCAGTAATGGGTTAGGGCGCGTGGCCCTTGACTCAAGAGGATTTTTCAAGAGGTTGTTCATCAGATGTTTTGGTAATCAAGGGATATGAATTGGCCTGATGCCAGGTAAGCATGTGTGCATACACAAATCGTGCCTTGTTTTTTATTAACCGACACAGGGTTTGACACCCATTGAGTCAAATGAATAGGATAAATGAAACCTTCCTTGAGCAATTTCTCAACCTCAATCTTGATGGCTGCTGCTTTCTTAGGATTGACTGGACGAAGTTTTTGTCGAACAGGCTTGGCATCAGGATACGTCGTGATTTCATGTTCAACTATTTTCGGATCGATACCTGGCATTTCCTCATAAGACCAGGCAAAAACGTCGCGGAATTATTTGAAAAGATCCGTGTAAATTTGAATCTCTTCGGGGGATAAATCCACTCCGACGAAGACATTCTCCACGACGCCAGGGTTTCGGGAGATGTTGATAGGTATAGTTGCAACGATATTTGCCATATTTCCCTCAGCATAAATTTCCTGTGTAGCTAAGAGATTAATAGGATATGGCTGATCTCCCGTCATGGTGATAGTGAATTCTCCTGCCTCGATTCGGCTTAACTCTGGGAGGAAATATGATCTATGATGAAGATATTCCCAAGGTTTGTCCGGACTAGTCATTTCTTCGATTATTGCTTCGTCAGAAGGAAAGACTAAGTCTAACGAATCGATGTTGGCGAGAGAACCCTGAGCCCAGATAGGCTCAAGAGGTGGATCCAACTCTTGTGCGGGAGTCAGATCAGGGTTAGCTGAAGCTTCCTGGACTAAAGAGTACGCTACTTCAGCGGCTGACAAGGGCATGGACATGCCAGGGTGCCCTATCTCATCCATCGTGGCTGATGGGGAAGGAAGAATCCAAGGATCCTCAAAGTAAGTGGTGTGGAACGAGGAAACTTGAAAAATCTCAACCTTGTGGTGGCTAGATATAAACTTGACATCGTCATGAGGAGGTGGGTAATCGAAGCTACCCATCAAGGATGGGCACAAACCAACTCCTACGTTAACGACACCGGGTTGAGGATTATCAATCATGGGAACCGTGGATGCCCCCAAACATGGGTCAGGTCTAGAGAAGGACAATTGATCGATGGTCACTATCTGACCCTCATGTGGAAACAACAAGACTCGGAAAACTGTAGCAACCATAACTTGCATAGCATAAGTCCAACTCCGTCCTAACAAGAGGTTATAGTCGAGGGGAGCATCGACTACCTCTACTTCGACGCACATGGTCTTCCCTCCTAGTTGCACAGGGAAATAAGGGACGATACCATGTGGTCGGAAAGAATGACCATCGAACGCAGTGAGGAGAGTAGGTGACGGAGACAAAGTAGGCTGGCCAATGGCCTTCCAACATGCTAACGACATAATGCATGTCGAGGCGCCCTCGTCGACCACCGTGCGGAAGATATTACGTATAAAAGTTTTCGTGGGATGAGCCACTACTATCTGAAACTCTACGTGGTAAGGCAGACGAGGTTTTAATTCGGTTGTATTTAGCATGATGGTACCTGGGTTACAAGTCTCAGTAGATCCTAAAGCAGTTAACAAGGCTTTCCTCTGAGCAGGGCAGCTTTGGAGGACCTCCAAAGTGGACATCGCATAAGGGTTTTGTGATAAATCTTCCACCACAGAGTAATTCTGAGCGGCCCTTGCGTTTGGGTTGTGAGAAGCTTTCTTAAATGCACCCTTTGGAATGCGTGTCATTGTTTCTCCCAACGTCTTCTCGATCTGTAGAGGAAGAGATGGGAGTTCAACTTCTTTACCCTTCTCAAAGGCGCTTGGTTTACTATAGTCATGCGCTCTAGTCGTTATGAAAGCATCACCCCTAACCATATATACGTTCGCGGATGAGGGATTGTTTGGAGGAGGGCAGGTTTCTTGACTGCCCCCTTCTGCACTTGTAGAGGCTTGAGTTAAATTTTGCCCGTGCTGAAAGGGATTAGTCAACACGGCTTGTTGTTGTTGCGTGACAAACTTTTGGGCCTCTGCAAGTCGAGGACAAAGATGGGTCGGGTGGTCTTCCGCACACAAGTTGCATGGATACCTCACCTTCTATTTTTCCGTAGTTCCCTCGCCAGCATTATCAGTGGGTTTTTTCTCCCCCTTACCCTTATTGCGTTGTTTTTTCTTCCCTTTAGGCTGCTGGGTGGCCTTGGGGTTAGTCGACTGCACGAAATGTACTTCCGATGTTTGGGTAGGAGGAGAAGCCAAAGCAGTAGTCTAGCTGGCTACTGAGTGTTGTATAGATAACTGTTGCAATTTATTTGTCAATTGCTCAGTGAGCTTGGTTTGTGTTGAACCAACAATACCATCGGCATGTGGTCCAGCTCTTTGTCTAGTTTTATCCAGTATTGATCGTGGTGCATCCGGTAGGATGTTGTATAATAAACCAGACTGAGAATAGATGAGCTCAAACTGTTGATCCCTCATGATGGCATCTTCTTTGGAGAAAAATCCTGAAGTCGCGACGTCTTTGGATAATTGTGGGACTAAAGACTTAAGGAACCACTCAAGAAGGAATGCTAGTGGGACTGGTACTTTGATTAGACTCTTCCGGCATCTCCACTCTCAGATATGATCAGAGATATGGTCCACTGTTGTCTGTTCGAAATTGGCAAGCAACTCTGTGCTAGTGTCGTATCTCACACATAACTAGAAATGGTTAAGGAAGGCCATTGCCAGTTCGCCAAAATAAGAGTATCTTGAGCGATCGAGCTCGATGTACCATTTCGCAGCACTCCCGATAAGAGTGCGTTGAAACAATCACAACTGTACATAGTCATCTTTGAATGAGTTAGATGAACACCAAATATGGAAGGTAGTCACGTGATCACCTGGCTCTTCATTAGGCTTGGCCTCGAACTTTGGAATGTCTGAAGGCAACTTCGTTGGCATAGGAGGCCAACGTGGATCATGACAAATAGGATCATTTAACAACCTTGTCAAATCTGGCAAGTGTAACGTCGCCAGGAATGGTAGTTTGGGTTGCTGCTGATAGCCTGGGAAAAAGGGTCCTGGAGTTTGACTGGCACCAGGTTTCTAGGAAAAGTTTGGCTGCTGACCCAGATTCTGGTAGAAACCATGGCCCTGACCAGCGTAAGGATTTTTCATCTGTGGAGACATCATTGGTTGATTTCCCATAAAGGACATAGGATGTTGGGTGTTCATCGTGTTTGATGGACTTTGGGAAGGATTACCCCATGCTGGTCTTGATGGGAGAGGCATAGTAGTCTTTCCAGGGTTCCATTGACTGTGGAAAGAATTACCCCAGAATGACACTCCAGAGGAGGGAACGGATCCTTGTCCTGAGTTCCAAGGTCCTGCTATATGTGCCCCCGACACAGGAATAGTACCCTATGCTGGAGTAGACTGTCCAAAAATGGGAGTGCCCCCAGACGGGAAAGCGGTGGATGCGAAAGTGTTGTTACCAAACGTCCCATTCCAAACAAACGGTGATGAACCTACCAGCATAGTATGCGCAGGTGTTCCTTGACTCCCGGCTCCAAATGAACTCGTGTGTGCAGGCTGCCTGACGGACTGTTTATGCAGACCACCAAGCGAAGGGGATGAAGGAGAGATATGACCTCCAGCGTAAGGAAAAGTGTTAAAAGGGACACGAATGCCCCCAAGTTGACCTTGCAGAGGAGCGTTAGAGCTCCCTTCCCCCAGACCCAAAGTCTGTAAAGTGGATTAAGTGAGTGCAGGACTTGTACCCGAACTAGGCATACCGTATGAAAAGGGAGGGTCTGTCGTACTAGGTGTGAAGGGAGTTGTGGCCACCGCCATAGACGAGGTCGGTACACTGTGAGATGTAGTTGCAGTTGAGATCATGGTGGCTCTGACCGATGACAGTAAGTTAGGAGATGATTCTCCTGTGGTAGAAACTGTGGTGGGAATGGAAGAATTCCCAGAAGAAGTAACAACGTTTGGTTCCATAACTGTGTGAGGCACTGACAGGCGTTTGCAAAATTGAATTCCTCTGGGAGTTGTTTGGGCACAATGGTTTGTAACCCGGTCACTTCAAAAGACCCTTGTTGGTCTAGCTTCCGCCTTAATGGTGGCGGGGGTGGCTCCAGTATAACCGGCGGCAGGCCCAGAAGCCTTCGTGACCGACGGATCTTGGGATCCTCCACTGTGTGAGAATATCCAAGACACGCTAAGGTATTCTACACGTTCAAACAATAACACACACTAAAAAAGAATCCCCTAAGAGATAAGACAAGCAATCACTAAACTATTTGGAAGAACAGTTACAACAACCAACACTAGAGCAACTTACCGGTGCAAGTGCAACTCGAACATGGAAGCACCCTCCAGGTATACTCTACAAATAATGGCCCGATGTCTGTCCTAGGTACCACGGTATACCCCCGCAGTCACCTGTGTATGTCCCTAAAAAGATTGGCAACTAGTTTGCTAGCACGCGAACAGTCACCAGGAGGGTACAGTCAAAAGTCAGGTAGACCACAATGAGCAGGGTATCAAGCCCGAAAACTGTCAAGGGTATCGAGATAAAATGGTCCAGAAGACAACTGAGGACCTCGAATGGATTCGAGACACACGAAGCCCCGTGGCAAATGCAAACGACAGAATCCCAAAACAAGCCCTCGATATGTGTTCTCCACTACGATTGGTCCGACTTTGGAGGGGTTATCTCCGCTACCTTTCCGCATGCAACCTCGTGTTTATCCCCTGTGTTAGAGGGGGGTCCTGGATAACTTCCATGAAACTGGACTTCTACACTCCCTATCACAAACTCTAATGTTTCGTTTTGAATGGCCTTGGAGAGTTTCCTCTCCAACCTAATCCAAGGCCCTAGTCCTGAACTAGTTTGTGAACCCTACAAACAAAAAGTCTAATAGATTTTAAATTAGCGTTGCTTTTATGGGTTTTCTTACGTCACGGGGTATGAAGGTGAAACTGATGATGTGTAAAGACTAAAGAAAAAATGAATGAAAAAAGCTGGAAACAAAAGACTTTTACTAAATGCAAAAATCAACAACTTTTCACAAAGAAAGATTTCTTTTTCTTTTCAATTTTTCTAAGATTTTATGCAGCAAACATAAAGTTATTTCGCTCGACTACGAGCTACTTATGCTCTAAATGCACTGCAAAAAACTTATGAAAAAAAAGACTTCTCCCTAGCTATTGATGCAGAAACACAATCTTCAAACAAAGAAGAAAATGAAAATATTTTTTTTTCTCTTTATTTTTTATTTGAGTGCTAATCAAGCAACAAAGGGAAAATACCGACAAGCACAAAACCAAGAAAGACAAATTCTGTCTTAAAGCGCAGATTGCAAAGAATCAAAATGAAGGCACACAATGGCAATCAAGAAAACAAAGACTCTTATGCTTGTCTAAAAACCATAAAAACAAAAATTTTCTTTTTATGTTTTCTGACAATTATCAACTAAGAAAAAGAAGGCTAAGGGTAAGAGAACCTAACCTACTGACTGTTCAACCCCTAGACTCAAACACCTAAGAGGTATACTTCTCATCAAAGGAGGGGATGACTACCCCACCCTAATTAAAAAGTAGCCTGTCAAGCACGCTACTGTCACTAAAACAACACGCGTGCAAACGCGTGCTGAGCTGAAACATGCAGCGTGTACATGCGGTCTGACCTTCTACAGGCCGCGTGTATGTATAAATTCTAAGACAAAAATAAAAACAGGCAGCCTAGACCAGGAAGAGGCCTCTGGTATTGATAACCAGGGTCTCTTGAAGGCTTGGATGCTTCTTCTAACAGAAAAGAAAAATAATTGCAAGGAATAACAAAACACAAAAAGACAAGCTGAGACAAGACTGTGAACTAGCAAGACTCAGACAAGATCCAGAAAACCCCCTGAGAATGTATAGTTCTGACAGGGAAGAGGAAGATTGCCTCTCAAGTTCTCTGAACACCTACACACTATTGAAACCTCTACAACTAGCGTTCACACGTGGGATGTAAGAGGTTAGGGCGTGGGTACATACGTGCAGGCCTTCTGCAGGCCGCGTGTACCTCTATGTGTCCCGACAATTACTGTGAAGCAACAGTCAGGGAAAACTGGTATAAAGAACCAGGCTCCCTGCTAGCTCAGGCCTTACAGAAAAAGACAGGCAAAGAAACAGAAAATGTAATCTCTTAAACTACCCAAAAACTCAACTAAATCCGGAAACCCTAAAGAGTATCTTCGCCAGTGGAGTCGCCAACTCTGTTGTTGGGAAAAATACCCTACGGACTAGCAAACTAGGGTCAGACTTGCATGCAGATTTTGACCGTTAAAGAAACTACTTTTTAACCTACGACCCAAAGCTTAAACCCCTCTTTCACAATACATACATGGAAAGGAACTACTAACCTTGTTACTGATGCTTGGTGTAGATCCTCCGTTGCGCTCTTGACCACTTGCTTGTGCTGCTCCTTCCAAAGATAACCTGCAATCAAGACAAACAACTACGCATGCATGCTACTTCTCTACTTGAGGGTTAGAAATTAAGCATAAATTAAACAAATCATAGATAACTCATGCGTTGGGATGGGAAAAGTATTCTTTTATTATTTGAAAAATGAATCAACTTACAATCAAAGTCGAGATCGGCCACCGCTCCATGATCCTGATCCTGGGGTCCTCCTCTTCTATCCTCCAACTGCTTTCCGTTAATTCTCCTTTGGATTGAGGAAAGGCTAAAGGGTTGGGACAATGGATTCGGAAAATGGGCAGAGTTTCTTCACTATAATTTTCCTCCTCCAAATGGTACCCCTACCCCTTCTTTTATAGGCTAGAAGGAGCTAGGGTTTTGGACGAACCATCGGCCATGCATGGCCGAGAGTTTCAGTTAACTGACCCATAGCTTTTTATTCCGTCGACAAATTTCCTATTTTTTTGTTTTGTTAGGTACACGTGGGCTGTAGTGGGCCTGACAGCGTGCACACGCGTGAAGTAATGGGTTAGGGCGCATGGTCGTTGACTCAAGAGGATTTTCCAAGAGGTTGTTCAGCAGATGTTTTGGCAATGAAGGGATATGAATTGGCCTGATGCCAGGTAAGCATGTGTGGTGCAATTTAGGGTTATAACAAGCATGCACGAGTAGGTGAGGTCTTGATTTAACTTCAGTCAATAAATTGTAGTAAGGGTGAGTAGGAAGAAGAACTAGTGAGGAGAATGTAAAGGCCTGCTATGGACATTAGGTCTTCCAACAGCCTAAGGAGGAAAAGATTTGAATACAAGGTCCTCTTGGATTCGAATCTTAAAAAAACTAGAGAATGTTAATAACAACACTGCAATCAAACATACATTACAATACAGTCAAAAAAATCCATATGAATCCTTCAATCATGGACACTTCAATATCAAAGGCAACTAGGATGGGAAAGAAGTTGTTTGTCATTAAACAAGAAGTCTCAAAAGAAAAATACATAACCAGAGAGCCAGAAGCTTCATCAAAAGTTTACAATGCGGGAGCCTAGCTCAACCAACCCCTAACAAAATGGAAACAAATGCCTACATATACAAAGAACAATCACCACTTCATTTAAAGCCTTGATTCGGCAAGCCTCCTGTCAAGATGAACATGCACGCAATCTTGTCGTAGACTGTGCCTCCAGTCTTTTGTCAGTCTGCCCATGCATTTATTTGTGAGACGTGATCTCTATTAGTCTGGTCCTGACTTGCTAATAGTCTCATCTCCTTAACCATAACTTGTGAGCCTTACATTTATTGGGGGAGACGATGTTTCAAATACCTCCCCCTGCTTTCATTAACTGTCTTTATTGGGATCAGGACAGGTGAAGTCAAACGTGGCACTTGTCACTTTGATTAGTCTTTCAATGCTGACTATAGCCACTTTTGCTTTGTTGGACCTTAGTGGAGAGACTAGCAGGCGGACGTGGAGGAAGGCAAGGGGAGCTAGCGAGACAATTGAAGAAAACTGGCACGAAACAGTGAAGGAGAGGTAGCTAAGTGGATGATGTGGATGGTGGAACGATGACTGGGAGTGCACAGGTGCTGACATGCGAGAGTTGAGGTGTAACGGGATGGAGATAATGTGGCAGAGGGAGAGGCTGTGGTGGTAGAGGGATGCGAGTGGTCAGGAGGGAAACATGACCACATGACATAGGTGACATTATTGTGTGGGGACACATGGCAGGAGATGATAAGAGACATAGGAAAAAGGGATATGTGATAGGTGGAGAGATGAGTGAGTGGAGGACAGGTGTCGAGATATGAAAGGCGATGACATGACAATGGAGAGGGGACATGTGAGTGGAAGACAGGTGTTGGTAGGAGAGCAGAAGGTAAGCGAGGGTGGTAAAGTGGTCTGCTCAAAAGGGGGGGTATGTGGTAAG
>ML779903.1:948254-971665 GCA_009831015.1 Picea engelmannii | reverse complement strand
AGTTAACGAGGAGGTGACACGATAGTGCAGGGACCACGCAAGAAAATCACCTACACGGACCCCCCCGTTAAAGGTAGAAGGTCGAGGGGGTCCAATATGGACGGTGCACCATAGATATGATAGTGCATATCTCATCCACTCATATCTACGTGCCTCTTAGCACAACACGCCCAGACACTAAAATTAGGATAAAAGAAAAAGGTGGGTTTTTTTTATCCCACTTTTCATGCATAACTTCACCATGGTGTCGTTTCCTAAGGGAAAAACACCCATGTTACAAACATTGTGCTAAAATTAGGGTCCATGGGGGATAGAGTCCTCCCTACGAGGCTCTAAGAACCATTTTATAGCTTCAGTGCCTTAATTGGGTTGTGGAGTCAGCTGCTTAAAAAAAAGAAAATGATATTTACAATGGTATGAAGGAGCCACTCATGGCTCAAACAAAGAACCTTTTCAGAAATTGCCCATTAACAGGTCCACCAAAAAATTCACCACCCTCCAAATTCTGCAACCTATAAGTATTATTTGGAAATACCTTAGAAAATTTGAAGGGTCCAATCCAGAGGGCTTCAAATTTACCATTCTTTCCCTTGTCTTGTTTGGGTGCATCCCATTTGAGTACTAGATATCCCAGCTGTAAATCCTCTTTACTGTTCTTCCTGTCAAAGGCCTGCTTGATCTTCTGCTGATGGTCATGTGCCTTGTCCATCATCTTCTCTCTAGTTTGTTGTACTTCTACAAGCTGTTGTATTCTTATGATCATATTATCAGGCTCTCCTTGGCAGTCCTGAAAGAATTTTTCCACAGGAAGGAAAAGTTGAGAAGGAAAGATGGCCTCAAATCCATACACAAGCTGAAAAGGAGAGGCACCTAGAGACCTCTTTGTTGTTACTTTGTCAGTCCATAGAGAAAAATTGATTTTTGAATCCCATGCTTTCTTGTTGTCCTCTAGCAGCCTTTTGATGATCTTTATAAGGCTCTTGTTAGAGCACTCTAACCAATCCATTCCCTTAAGGGTAATAGGCACTAGAGTGAATCAATGCAATTCTAAACTACTCACAAAACTTGATCAATGGTTCATCTTTGAAAGATGTATCATTATCAGTGATGATTTTGTTGAGACAACCAAACCTTGCCATAATATATTCAAGAAAACCAATGATTATTTTGTGAGAAGCAGTCCTTGTAGGGATAAATTCTATCCACTTGGTGAAATAATCTGTTGCAGTCAAGATCCACCCATGTTGACCACTTGAAGCAGGATGAATTTCCCCAATAAATTCTAGGCCCCACTGCTGAAAGGGTCCTGAAGCTACAACAGGATTTAGTGGTAAAGACTTGTGTTGCTTCTTTCCAGAGAACTTTTGACACTTAATACAAGCCCTTGTTTTTTCACATACATCGATGAACCGACTAGGCCAGAAATATCCAGCCTCGAGAATCTTATAGGCTTTAGTTCTCTAGAAGTGATGCCCCCCGCATAGACTGTAATGAAAATCACACATAATCTTTTGGGCCTCTTGTGGTTTTAGACATCTCAAAATCACTCCTAAAGGGTCTTTCCAATAGAGGACTTGATCAATAAGACAATATCTAATTGATTTAAGCTTTAAATCTCTTTCCTTTCTTTTTCTCATACCATCAGGAGGTTGCAATTCTTGAAGAAAAAATATAATGTCTTTATACCACGTACATTCTATCGATGGAAGGTTGTCCTGAGAACTTTTATCAAACAACCTAGATTTTTTATTTTTTGAGCAAGTGTTGATGAAGTTGAACCCCAAAGCTTTGTAATTAGACTTAGCCAATAGCTTGGCTAAACCTTTGCCTTTAACTAGTTTGGTGGGATTTATTTCTAGTTCAAATTCAAGGATTTTGGCAATCCACTTGCTCCTTCCATCTATGTCAAGCTGAATGAGAATGTCCTTCACAGAAGATGAAGGAACATATGAAATGATATTTGAATGTAGAACATAGACTCTGAAATCTTTGAGATCTTTCACTAAAGCGTAGGCCTGCTTTTCCATGATGTCATATTTGATCTTTGCATCTCTCAATGCCTTACTGAAAAAGGAGATAGGTTTCTCCAGCCCTTCGGTGTTTTTCTGCAATAAAACAACTGCCACTGTGTCAAATGAAGAAAAGTAAAAAATCAGAAAATCCTTGGAATAATCAGGACTGATTAGCACAGGTGCCTCAGTCAATGACTTCTTGATTTGATTGAAGGAATATCTGGACTCAACAGTCCATTTTACTGCATTCCCCTTCCTGAAAATGGTTGTAAAATGCTTTACCAATTCAACAAAATTTGAAACAAACCTTCTTAAAAAATTAATTTTTCCCAAGAAAGACTGGACTTCCTTCTTGGATTTGGGAAGCGACAAGGTTTGGATAACTTCTACCCTGTTTGAATCAATACAAACCCCCTCAGTTGATACTATGTGCCCCAACATTTTTCCCTCTTGCATGACAAATAAAGACTTCTTGGGATTCAGAGAGAGACCAAATTTTCTGCATTTTAAGAAGACCTTTCTTATATGCTGACAATGTTCTTTATCAGACCTAGAAAACATTGTTATGTCATCCAGATAAATGACCACAAATTTGTCCCTTTCTCCAATAAAGGCTATGTCCATGGCTTGCTGAAAGGTTGCTCTTGCGTTCATCAATCCAAAGGGAATTTTGGCATACATGAATGTGCCCCAAGGAGTGGTGAAGGTTGTCTTTTCTCTGTCTTCAGGCAGGACAAAGATCTGATTGTAGTGAGAAAATCCATTAATCAAGGAAATTTTGGATTCACCTGTCAGTCTCTGCAATATGTGTTCCATCTTTGGCAATGGGTAATTGTCCTTCTTAGAGATTTTGTTCAGGTTCCTAAAATCAACACAGAGTCTGATTTATCCATTCTTCTTCATCACTGGAACCAATTTGGCTACCCATTCAGAGTATCTTAAGGGGACAATGATCTGGGCATCCAAAAACGTTTTTACCTCCCTCTCCATAATAGGCAGCACCATAGGATTTATTTGTCTTAATTTATGCCTAAATGGTTTGGCCCCCTCTTTCAATGTGATATTATGCTCAATGACACTTGTTTCATATGTTATGAGATCTTCATATGTCCAGGAAAAAACATCAGCGATTTCCTTTAACAATTTTGCATATTCAACTCTTTGTTCCCTCTGCAAGCTGCTTGACAACTTGACAAATTTTGGATCCTCCTTTATACCAATATTGCACTTAGCTACATCAGCATCCTCACTTGAAACTTTAACCTTTACTACCACATCATTTATGTCAAATAATTTTTCCAAAGGAACTAGTCCATTTGGGATATGATTGTTGGGAAACTGGACAATATCATGATTAGAAATTGTGTTCAGAAAAACCTCATCATGAGGATTTATTTCAGAATCGGGATCTTGATCAATGTGTAATGCAGAAAACTCATCAACAGTCTCTAGGAATCTTTTGATTTCAAGATCGTCCTTGAACACTTTCCAATGCTTGACATTGTCAGGTATAGAGGTTCTATATTTCACTTCTACATCATACCTGAGTTTAGGTGGCAGAGGGACTCTGAGATTACTCGCTGAAACAACCAGAGAATCGACCATGGAATTCTCTTCTCTTGGAACAAATGAAATGTTGAAAGCTAAGAAAAAAATGTCAACTAGATCCCAGACTTCATTTCTATAACTTCTGAGTCGAGGGTGCTTGTCTTGAAAAATATTTCTGATCTGATGGACAATTAACTCAACATCCCCAAACACTGATATATATTCAATCCCTATGTCTTTTGAAGCCCTCAAGCCCAAAACAAGAGCTTCATATTCTGCCACATTATTGGTAGTTTCAAATTCTAACTTGTAGGACAGAGATACAATTTCTTGAACAGGTGAAACAAAGACCACTCCAACACCAACACCTTCTCTAGAAGAGGCTCCATCAAAGAACATTTTCCAAACAAAGGTAATCGGAGGAGAATCTTCACAGAGAGTAAGGGATTTCTTTTTTATTTCAAGAGGGGGTTCAAGGGCATTAGTGAGCTGCAATAAGATGGATCCCAAATCAGTATCAAGTTAAAAAATAGGATGGTTGGTGGAGCTGCTTCATCACTAATAATGTAGGCCAACTGAGCTTCTCTGTACAGTCTTCTATGCTCGTCTCCGAACACAGGAATGGTAGCATATGTGAGGTCCATATGCAATTTCCCCCCAAGTATTTTTATCCAAGATCTTGGCAAGAGCATTCCAAACTTGGGGGGAACATCAACCACCAAAATATCCATGACCACACTTTTCATGGGCAAATGAAACAAGGTCACAACCAGATCTTTGATGACCTCAAGACATTTCACTTTCCTAGAGTCAAAAGAATATAAATCATGGTAAGCCTTTGTGATTTCTAATCCCAGTTCATCCATGACAGTTTTGGTCATGAGATTATGAGATGCCCCTGAGACCATCAAATAATTATGCAACACCTTTTCATGTATGTTCATTGATGTATATAAGGGAGGGGATGAATAGTATCTATCTTCTATCAAAGGACCTAATATTACTGTTGGATTTTCATCTTGGAGGTTTACTGAATCTGAGGAGTGAGATGCAGCCTCGAACTGCAAAAGTTTAGAGAGGGATTTTTTGAAATCTTCATGCTTGACTAACTCTGAAAGGGGTATAGGGATCCTAATATTTTTAATTTCATGCTCAAAGTTAAAATAGGAGGGGGGCTTCAGAATCCTCCCCACTTCTGGGACAGGACCTTTGGCTATTGGTGGGGGGTTTTGTGTTTTCTTTTCCTTGCTGTTGTTTGTTGCGTCTTTAGCAGGCTTCTCTGCTCTGGAAGTTTGATCAAGGACATGATACTTCCCTTCTTTCTTCTTATACCTAAGGTTATATTTATTGGGACTACTATTGGTATTCTCCCCTTTACTCAACTCATTTATTTGGTTGTCCATGAGGGACTCCTCAAATGCTTATTGGGTCAAATGGGGAAATGGGGAGGTGTCTCCAAGGAAATGGATTTTAGGATCAAGCTCTTCTTCCTCCCCTTCCTCATCAGCAACGAGGTTAATTTGGAGAGGGACTTGTATTTTTTTCTCATCCCTATCCCTGTTTCAAGGCTCTCTTGGGAGTATCTGAGGGGTATTATTTGGTCTTTTAAAGTTGCCTCTATTATCAACATTTTGGGCATTCTTATAACCTTGCTTCCCTTCAAATTTCACCTTCTCCATATTTTTCGAAAGAGATTTTACCAGCTTGGTCAATTCATCTACTTGAGGGTGAGACACAAAGGGACCGGAGGTTGAGGCTTCATATCTCCCCCTTCCTCTGTCTCTGTCAGCTTTATTCTTAAGTCTGTCAACTTCCAATACATTGGATTCTACTTCCAGGGCTGCATCTTCCATATGAGCCAAGGAAGTAGCTCTTCTTTCTCTTAACAGGAGGTAGAAATCAAGGTCGAAATCACTATCATAAGTAATTTTGGCAGAGGCTTTTGTAGGATTTATCTCAAGAAGGATCTTATCGCACAGTTTGTTGAATCTTTTGGAGAAGTCAGAGACAAATTATCCCTCTTTTCTCTTTAGGGACCTAAAATCTGTGATATAATACATAAAGTCATTTTTATCCCCCCACTGTCTCAAGAAAACATCATCTAGAGCCTCAATCCCAACAATAGCTCTAGGGGTCAATCCTCTAAACCATTTCCTAGCCTCACCATCAAGGCTCTGGACAAAGACTCTCATCCATACATCCTCATTTTCAATGTTTAGATTGTCTGCATATCTGTAGAAGGCAACCAAGTGTTCTTCAATAGTTATGTCTTCTTCCCCTGTGAATTTGGGCATGTATTTTAGGTAATCTCCAGTAGGGAGAGCATTCATTGGCAAATGTAAGATTAGAGGGGCATATCTTGTAGCCACTATGGCATCCATTCTATTCTTAGGAGGATTAGCACCAACCATAGGGATGATAGTTGGGGGAGAACCAGGAGGAGATGTAGCTTGAATAGGGGAGACTGGAATTGAGCTTCCGGGAGGAAAGGGAAACAAAAGATGATTTGGAGAAAAAGATACCAAGCTTGAGGGAACATAGGTTTCCCTCTCTGTAAAAGCATAAAATTTAATAGGAGTAGGATTAGTGAAGCTCAGAGTGGGAAAATATTCATGGGTTCTGGGTTCAAACCAAGGTACAACTCATGGGGAAACAGGAATTCTAAAGCCTTCCAAATTGAGACTGGGAGAGGGGAAACTAGCAGGAAAAATCCCAAATTTTAAATTTCTAGAAGCTCCAACAGATGCTATAATAGGAAAATGAGAAACACCTACTGGAGTTGTCAAAGAAGAATTATGAAAAATTACTAGAATCACTTGGTTCAATAGTAGAAATACCTTCCTGAAGGGTCTTTCGTCTTCTGATAATTTTCTCTGGGTCAGCTTCAGGTGTCGCTAAAGTCAGCTGTGGAGTAGACCTCATGTGTCTGCCTCTAGAAACCATAGCTGAAATAGTGGAGTCGCCTTAATGGAGTCTCCACATTGGAGTCGCCAGGTGCAAAATGAAATCTTCAATGGTTCTGATGTTTGATGCACCTTCAAAATCAGAAGCTCTTTGTCATTTTATCCCGAGAAAAATCTTCAATTTGTTCCCCAAAAATGACGCCAGAAATGTTAGCACTAGAAGTCACCTCCTGATTGCAGGGGAGGTAAGACTAGTAACCATCAGTTTGTATACCATGGTGAATAAGTTTAAAGAGGTCGAATGGGCACAGACTTAGGATAATATCATTTTAACTAAGAAAATTGGACCAGCATGCACGAGCAGGTGAGGTCTTGATTTAACTTCAGTCAGTAAATTGTAGTAAGGGTGAGTAGGAGAAAGAACTAATGAGGATAATGTAAAGGTCTACTATGGACATCAGGTCTTCCAGAGCCCTAAGGAGGAAAATGTTCGAATACAAGATCCTCTTGGATTTGAATCTTCAGAAAAATGGAGAATGTTAATAACAACACTGCAATCAAACATACATTACAATACAATCAGAACAATCCATATGAATCCTTCAATCATGGACACTTCGGTATCATAGGCAAATAGGATGGGAAAGAAGTTGAGTGTCATTAAACAAGAAGTCTCAAAAGAAAAATACATAACCAGAGAGCCAAAAGCTTCATCAAAATTTTACAATGAGGGAGCCTAGCTCAGCCAACCCCTAACAAAACAGAAAACATGCCTACATATACTCAGAACAATCATCACTGCAATCAAATCCTTGATTCGACGAGCCTCATGTTAGGCGGAACGTGCATACAATATTCTAGTAGACTGTGCCTCCATTATTTTGTCAGTCTTCCCATGCATTTCTTTGTTAGATGTGATCTCTGTCAGTCTGGTCCTGACTTGTTGACAGTCTCATCTCCTTAAACATAACTTATTAGCCTTCCATTTATGGGGGGAGACGATGTTTCAACTACCTCCCCCTGCTTTCATTAACTATTTTTATTGGGATCAAGACAGGTGAAGTCAAACGTGGCACCTGTCACTGTGATTGGTCTTTCGATGTTGACTGTAGCCACTTGTTCTTTGTTGGACCTTTGCGGAGAGACTAGAAGGTGGACGTGGAGGAAGGCGATGGGAGCCAGTGAGACAATTGAACCAAACTGGCACAGAACAATGAAGGAGTAGTAGCTAGGTGGATGATGTGTATGGTGGAACGATGACCGAGAGTGCGTGGGTGTCGACATGCAAGATTTTAGGTGTAGCAGGATGGAGATGATGTGGGAGAGGGAGAGGATATGGTGGTAGAGGGATGTGAGTGGTCAAGGGGGAAACATGACCACATGATGGAGGTGACATGATAGTGTGGGGACACATGGAAGGAGATGATAAGCACCATAGGAAAAAGGGATATGTGATAGGCAAAGAGATGAGTGAGTGGAGGACAGGTGTCGAGAGATGTGAGGTGATGACATGACAACGGAGAGGGGACAAGCAAGTGGAATATAGGTTTTGGCAGGAGAGTAGGCAGTAAGTGGGGGCAGTAAAGTGGTTCCCTCGGAGGGGGGGGGGGATTCAGGTTAACAAGGAGGTGACACAATAGTGCAGGGCTCGCGCCAGAAAACTGCCTACTCGGACCCCCCCTGTTAAAGGCAGAAGGTCGGGGAGGGGTTTGATATGGAATGTGCGCCGTAGATCTGAGAGCACATATCTCAACTGCCCAGATCTACATGCCCCTTAGCATGACCTGCTCGGGTACTAAAATTAGGATAAAATAAAAAGGTAGGTTTTTTTTATCCTGCTTTTCACGCACAACTTCACCATGGTGTCATTTCCTAAGGGAAAAACACCCCCATTACAAAAATTGTGCTAACACATTCCAAACCAACCATTTGTAGTATTACCAATTTCCATTCCTATGTCAGTCCACACTCATTTAATCCACCATCTTACATCACTTTCCCATGTCTTTTTCATGTTGATGATGAGGGATACAACATGACCCTCCTTCAACGAGTCTATTCTTGTTAACTTCAACACATTATCCATAAATTAGACTTAGAAACAAGTTAGTACCTTGGAACCTGCATGCCTCCTCGCTTTCAATAGTAGGTTTACACCATTGACCTCTAATTGGATTATTCCACGAATGTTAGACCTCAAATCATTTATTCACATTCATTGGAATTTACTAAATGTACCTTGGGAATCATTGTCATCATTGGTGATTTCCCTTGCACTTGTTAATGATATACCCCAATGACCGGTAATTAAGTGGTTTCTACCATGTTTGACATCAAGTCATCTATTCTTATGGCTAGACCCGTACCGTTTTGGGATCCAGACGAAGACCCTGGGTTGGGCACTCATTTTGTTATGTAATTTTCCTAGGTTGCGATGGAGATCATTTGAACATGTAAAATATTCCAATATCATATCCACGTTGGCAATCTTACTGATAAATATACTGTCACATAGATCCACATGGTATTGATCCATGACTATGTTTTGTCATCTTGTAGATCCACGGTGTATTTTTTGTGGTTGTGATAATTTCATGTCATGGAGGTATGGATCCAAATTATATATCTATTGGCCATATCCTTATTCAGTATTCTCATGGATTTGTAGTGTATTAGTCAGCGGTCATGCTTTGAGTCAACTCATATTCCGAGCATATTTATTCCTACCTCAGGAATGAAACATATGTTGTTTGATGGTTGTTTGTACCTTTTGCTAGCTTCTCCTACTCTCACACCCTTGCATTCAAGAATTTGTAAAGTGTTTCAGCCATCAGTTTCTCTTCTGAACTCACACTTTAGAGGTCATTTGTTACACATCAAAATGTCACACTTAAGTGTCGCACCCTAAGTGTCACAAAATGTCTTATACACCTTGTAAAGAGTCACATGCACTTTGTGAAGTGTCGTATGCAACTTACCAAGTGTCACATGTATTTTTCAAGTGTTACAACTCATTGCAACCATGAAAATCATTTTCCATGATCCCTAAATCATGTTGGAGGAAGAAACCCATCATTTCAAGGTCAAAAACATGCTTTTTACTTGGAAAATCAAACATTTTTAGGGAATTTATGAAGAGTGGCGCCCTCTTTCGATACTGGAGGAGTGCCACTTCCTTAGGGTGGTGCGCTATTTCCTTTTTTAGGGATTTCCACAGGCTCTTTGTATCTAACTCAAGGGGAGTGCCCATTTGGTTAGAGGAAAATATGGTGAATCCCTCATTTTGTTAAGGGACAAGTCTGAATGGAAAAGGTTTTTTTTGGGTCGAATCCTATCCTATGGAACTAACTTAGGATCAAATCCCAACTCATGGAGCCATATCCTCAACCATTTCCCTAATTATCTCATGGTGGTTGAGACTCCCAATCCTATAAATTGAAGGCATTTCCATGGTGAAAGGGGGAATATTTTAGGTGTCAAACCTTTGATCCTGGGAGAAAGAATTCAACATTTTGATCTCAAGACATTCATGGAAGGTTTGGATGAGGAGATCTTGGATAAGATTGCAGTGACATGAACTTGATTTTTAAGTTCCTTATTTTGGATTTCCATTAATATTAACTTGGCCTATTCCTTTCGTTATGATTGTTAATTGTAATGTCTATGCTTAAGTCAAATCGGGTATAGATAGATCTATTTTATCTAATCACATAGAGTAGGAGAAAGGATTTCTTTGTTGTTCATCATAGGTTGTGAATCACACTAAGGAGCTTGGATACTAAGCCTGAATCTTGAAGCAGTGAGGACAAACATCGAAACAAGGTATACCACACTCTTTCTCATTCTCATTCGGATTGGTTATGAACTATATCTATAAGGAAAGTAGAAACCATTTGTTTTATTCTAACTTTGAACCAAAGAAGGGGTCTTGGTCCAA
This sequence comes from Picea engelmannii, assembly GCA_009831015.1. Taxonomy (NCBI): domain Eukaryota; kingdom Viridiplantae; phylum Streptophyta; class Pinopsida; order Pinales; family Pinaceae; genus Picea; species Picea engelmannii. The sequence goes on along the minus strand of ML779903.1, from coordinate 961,265 downwards.
AGGGGAGCTTAACCTACCCGCAAGGTAAAATTTCCCATAACATTCATTATGACTACTACCATTTCATTGATCTCGGAAAAATAGTGCCACAAAGTAATATCTCAGACCACAAATTCCCTCTGCATGATCCGATCAAAAGGTGAACAGAAGGTCACTGCGGCCACCATATATTCAGCTCAGTACCTTTCTATACAATAGAATTAGGATGACAAGATTATAGAGGAGCACAAAGATATTGCTTCACCTACAGGGTGCCTTTGCACTGCCAAATTAAGCATTCCATTTAATTGGTGCCTGATGTTCCAATATATAGAGACTCCCTTCTAGAGAATGAGATTCTTCCATATGTTCAACATAGATCTATTGGCCATGACCCTTTTCAGGTGTGCTTGGGGTTCCATCCATTAGCCCCCATTGATATATCTCTTCTTGTTGCATCTTCAATGATAGAGTCCTCCCACACTTAGACCAAGGAAAATCATGCAACCATATTTGTTGAATGGATCCAGCCCCTCCAACAATAGGTTCATGACATCCTTCAACAAGATAATTCCAATACAAATAGGAAAACTACTTCAACAAGGAAAGTGCCTCACCAAGGTTCAGATTCAACAAAAGTTTACCCATCTCCTGAGGGAACTTGAAACAATGGATATCATTTCTTTCTTGGGGGGTGGATTGATCCAAGTGGATCTCGGTGGCCATCCACCTTTTCCATTCAATCACCATTTTCAATCATGTGGTTTTGATAAACCATGATATTTACCCTTTTGATGGGGAATATAATGTAATTCCATCTCCATTTGGTAATTGCATCCATCATGTAATGATTACCCAGTGGTATTATGTACACACCTACGATGTTAATGCAGCAGATCCCATTAGAGATCCAAATTTAAGTGCACTTGGGATAGATTAGTACTGGGATGGGTGACCTCTTGAGAAGTCTTAGTGTTTTACATGTCTATGACATTTTTTAAAGTTAGACCAATTTCTCCCACATGCATCATGGGAATTATTCTCCTTCCACTCTCTCATATATAATCAAGGTAAGGAGGTCCTTTAAGAATGCAATGGAGTTTGATGTAATGCTTATTGCAAATGAGCATAGTCAACATCTCTTTCTCTTAAGAGATAACCTACCAAAATTCTATCTAGTTTTTGTTCTATAGTATTATGTTATTCATTAATAGAAGTTTGGTTTCACTGCATTTTTTTTGTTTTTTGCCATATTTTCATTTGTATCTCATTTCGTTCCTAATATATCTAGATCAATTTAAAATAAAAAAACATTATCAAATAACAATAGAAATATCATATACAGAAAATCATAAGGGCTATCAACTTAAATGGAACATAAATTTTCTTAAACATTTTTAGCTTATTGGTTGATTCATCCTCATTGTCTTCCCATTTTATATACATCTTTGTAGTGTTACATGTGGGTGGCTACAAGGACTATTAGTAATTGGTTTGCCTCTTTTGTATTAATCTTGCACACAAATCAATGACCTTTTATTGTTTCAAGCCATGGTTTTGGAAAATTGATATAATTTTTCCACTCTCATTTATTGTTTAACTTAAGTTTAAAGTTTAAGGTCTTATTTGGCCTCTTCTCAAGGCATAACCCCATATTTCCCTCCCATATCTTAGCTTAAAGCACACATTTTAGTAGTAATTTTCCCCAAGTCAAGTAATGTTAGAACTAAGTCTAGTATTACTTCTTGACATTAAATGTTTGCTCCATCCATTCTTTCGATGCATAGTCCATAGCCCACTTTCTCTTGAGATACCACCTACACCACTATGCAAACATCAATTCTCTCGTCTTTAGGGGGCAAGCAAATGCCTACATTCTTTTCTTAGGAGAGGACATTGTATCTACTAGTTCTGCTCCACCTTTTGCGAACTCCTTGGCCTTCCTCCAAGATAGAGATAAATATTGAAGGAAGCATTGGCTCATATGGAATCTAGTGAGACTTCCTCCTAAGTTAGATTTTCCATGCACTACAAAGACAACAAACAGTAGGACAAGAAACAAGAGGCAAGGGAATTATTCTTAACTTTAATTTCTTGGTGTACAATAGAAGAAGGTAACTCAACACAATAAATTATTTTAATGCCCATAGCTTTTTCTATCTGTGCGTGTGTCAAAGAAAAAAAAATCGAACTATATATTGGCCTCAAAGTGAAACAATATTTATACTTCTTTAATGTTTTCTATTTTTCGTAAACATAATGAAATGTTGCTTAGATACAAAATAAATAATCTACAAAGAAAGGTATATAATACAATACATAATTTTGTTTGAACTTGCTAACTAGAGTGGCTTTCATCAATTCAAAGCATGTTGATGATGGGTCTTCTGGTAATGCTATGGAGCTCCCTGTCTCAGAAAGGTAAATATAAGAAAATGTAACAAAATTTTTGTACTAGAATGTTGACGAGGTATCATATGTTTCCTTAGCCTCAATTAAGGGAAAACTATGCAGAGGATAATATATTTCTTCTTTATTATGTGTTTACAAATGTCTTTTTCATTTTTCATTCACACAACTATCATTTATCCATTGAATGGAAGACTTAATTTTTCAAGCAAATCGAAGACTTTAATTCGCTAAAAAATGAAAAAGGAAATAATGTCACATGCATCTTTGTGAGAGTGATTCATGTACGCTTTGTGGAGGGCATGAAAAATCACCTATAAGGTCTAGTATTAGAAGATAAAACCTTTCCCAAACATTAGTTTCATCCTCACAACCCAATCTATAGACCTTGTTCACCCCACATGTTAAATTAGAAGTGTCAATATTATAATCAATAGCAACATTACAGAATCCCAAGATGAAGTGCAAGAATCTGAGCCACAACCCATGCAAGTTGAAAGTGCAACAATATGGAAAATATATTTTGAAGGTAGATGCAATAGTAGTGGAAGTGATATAGGATTAGCTAGAATACATGTACTTACCCCATGCACTACAACATTATATTTTTATACAATTTCCTTATTCATGCTTTTACAATGACAACCTTGCCTGCATTCGAACTAAATATTTCTATAATTCTTCCATCCAAATGCCCTCTATAGATTCGATCTTCACTCTGATCCAAATCCTTGAATAGTTCTCACTTGTACTCGAAGACAAGGCCCAACTTTTCCTTCCAATGCTTTCAAACTGAATGATTGGATTGGGCTTTGCATTCCAAACCACGTGAGCAAGGATCAATATTTTACCTTGATTGGTATATCCATTAAATGGCCATTCTTATGAACACTTATGAGTATTCTTCTTACATTTGAAATACTCCATGAGATTTCCTATACAAGAATATGATTGTCTAAAAATGAGTCTCTACACACCACCATTACAGGTTTGTTTCGGGCAGATTCACAGTGGAAAGAAGGGTCTTGTTATAGGTATGTAAGTGCATTGTTTGTATTCCCACTTTAGTAGCCAACAGTTAATGTTCCCTGCATTGGAGTAATTTCCAACATTATTTGAAGGAACTCCTAGCCTTGAAATAGACACATTTTTCACATTTACATGAACAACAAAGAGAATATCGAGAAGCATAAAAATGTGCATCTTGTACTCATCGAGATCACACTAAATTGAAATCTTGACTTGGCCCCTTAACCTGGTCGGGCACACCCAGGAGGTGGTGGCAACCTTGAAAACCAAGATAATAGATAGTTGCGACGTGCATTTGAAAAGGTAGATGGACAATGTGCAAACAAACAGATGGACAACATGAAAGATTGTTAACTAGAGAGATCACTTGCCACCTACATGGCTAACTCACCCAACTTGCCACCCGTTCATGTTTTTCAACTTGAAAATTGTTGAGATGTTGATACGTTGGGGTTTGTAGAGAATCTACTTATTCGCGAACTGAAACTTCATTAATTGTACAAGCACTTTGTATGCAAAGCACCTACCTTTGGAGATTTGTGATCGTTTAAAATCATATAACCAAATAAATACATACTCTTTTAATATTGATAGGTCTCTTAGCACCTTATAATTATATTTTTAATATCTTAAAACTAAAACTGTTGAAAAGTTAAAGAAAAATAATTCTTTATTTTGATTAAAAAATAATTTATTTAAAATTATAAAAATAAAACACTGCATATGATGAAAAATACTCATGTTCAAGAAATATTCGAGAGTGCACTAGCTGATTGAAGAAAAAAGGTTTTGAATTTATTTGACGAGTATGAGTAGTATTTGCATGAACGTGCAGCATGTGGACTACAATTTGTAAAACAAAAAATGGGGATTTTCGTAGAGATAGATATAAAGTCATTTTTATTTTAGGATTTTACAGGGATACTTTTTTTTTTTCAATTTTTTTAATATTTTTAACAATTAATTTGATTGATTGTGGTTAATATTATTTAGTAATTAGCAATCTTAATAAATATAAAAAGAATTAAATTTTAATATAAATGATAGTAAAAAAACACAATAATGTTTGACATCTTATTTATATGGAAATTATCATTTTAGTCAAAAATGTTTTATAAATGTTTTATAAAAGGATCAATTTCCTTGGAATTTTCATAACTTAATTTTCACACTATACACAAAACTATAAAAATTAATAAAAAATTGTCTATTATATTTTTAATTATTTTTTTTGGATGTGTTTTTGTAACATCAATAAAGAAGTTGATATATAGAAAATCTAAGCTCAAAGCCCCATCAATCTTAAGCCTGTCTATCACATACCCAAATTTCTTCTTCACTCATACAATACTACCAATTTCTCCCTAATACCTAACAAAATAATTACACCTCTACTATTATTGAGATTTGCCACTCTCCTACAAATCTCAATTGGCTAAAATCTCATTACTTTATAGTAAACTATTCTAATCCAGATTCATTGTAAAATCATTACATCTTGAATATACAAATGTAATGTAATATACAAATTAAACATTTTAACAATTTTAAAATTTTCTTACCATTATTATTAAAAGCACGCAATAGAAAAAAAAATTAAAAAAAATAACATTACATACAAATAATTTGAAAAACACACAGCGAAAAAAAAATAATTAAAAAATTGAACATTACAAATAAATAAGTTAAAAAATAGAATGTAAATGATCTTAATAACCTTATAATATATTCAAAGAATTATATTTGATTCATTATTTTCAACCATATATGGGAATAATAAAAAAAATGCACGATGAGGTTTGGTTCGAATATAAAGACATAAAAACCTATCCCATAGCCTCGAAGTTCCATTTTTACATTTATTTCCACCATGTCTCACAGAATAAATTCACCCTCTACCATTATTAAAGTTTGACACACTCCTCCAAATCAATTGGAAGAATATCATGCTACATTTCCATGCATAAAGAAAACTCATTACTTTATGATAAACTATTCCAATTGAGGTTCATTGTCAAATCATTACATACTGAATATATAAACAAATGAAATGCAATAAATTAATTAAATAGGTTGTTTTTATCTCGATTTTCAAACTAAATATTTTTGCATATGGTTATCTTGAGAAAAAATTACAACTGAAATACAAAATTAGATCATATGAATTAGCTTTTTAAATTAATTTAAAAAAAAAAAAAAACATGTATAATTCAGTTTTACAAATTAAATCGAATCATACTGATCAATTTCGTGACAAAATAAATGCATCCTCTACCATTATCGAGGTTTGACACACTCCTCCAGATCCATTTGTAAAATTTCATGCTACATTTCCATACATAAAGAAATCTCATTATTGTGTTATTGTGTGTGATAAACTATTTTAATTGAGATTTTAACATACACAAATATATATAAAATATATAAATATAAATAAATAAATAATAAATAATAATAATTAATACATTGTAATAGAAAGACATGTCTATTAATGAAAGGGCATTCTTACATGATATATATGATTTTCATTGTCATTGTAATCTCATATATATATATATAATTCTATTTTGGATATATATAGTGAAGTAGGTTGGTTCACCGTGGTATCATAGTTTCATTTTTTTATCTCGACTCTTGGCTAATCTGTTTACCAGGTTTATCTAATCGTGGTTTTTGATCACTAAACTTTTAGTCTAATATCATACACTTGACAACATATCTATTGAGTTTTTAACAACACAAATTCTTCAAAATTTTTCTTATATCTGACCCAGGCCCTTGACCATTTTCAGAAATTTGTTGAAGAAAAGTGATTTCGCTATTATATACCAAAATCTTAAAAAAGATGAAAAATATTGTTAAAATTAAGAGGAATATATAAGTTTAAATTAAAAGTACTTTATAGTAAATTTCAAAAAATATTAAATTCAAGGAGAAGTTGGTTAAGATTATATATATATATATATATATATATATATATATATATATATATATATATATAATAAAATAAAATAAAAAGATTTTCAATTTCCAAATAAGAAGGAATTCTATAAAGGAGTTATATTAAAAATATTTAGGGGTATTTTTGTATACTTAGTTATCAAGGAGTTATAAGGGTTAGAGAACTTTTTTTTATTAAAAATAAAAGAATAAAGTATTATTTTATATGTGAAAGAAATAGTAGAGTTTAAATTGAAGAATCAAAGAGTATAAAAGAAAAGAGTATAAAAGAATTATATAAAAAAAAAGTGATATATTATTATATTATATTAGAAGGGGAAGAAAAATTAAAGAAATTTTAAGATGTAGAAGCAAGAGAAGTTTACCATTTATTATCAAAAGTGGGACCTTAAACCTAGTACATCTAATATAATTATCAAAGGGGTATTATAAAGTATAAGGAAAGAAAGTTTAAGAAGCAGAAGGAAGAGCAGTTTACCAATTATTATCAAAAAGTGGGAACTCGCACCTCGTACATCTAATTTAATTATTAAAGGGGTATTATAAATCATAAGGTCATATTCAAAGTTATAAAAAGTACAATTCAAAAATGGAAGGGGGAAGATGTTCTTATGAAGGTTTTGATATTCTACGTTACATATTAATTACATTAAAAGGGAGTATTCAAGGAAATGATATTAACATCATTATTAGCATGGACCATAAAGAAAAATACATTAATATCGATTTGGAAAATAAATCATTAATTTAAGAGCCAAATATAATTGAAAAGGAAGATATTTTTCGCAAAACACAATATGAAATTAAGGACTTGCTAGTGAAAATTGATGATTATGAAGATATATCCCAATTCAAAGTGGCAACTATGTATAAAGAAGAGTTTGACATAATTCTTGGGTTACACTAGTTTGGAAAACTAGGTACCTTCATTTTAAATACAGAGAAAAGGTTTTTGACTTTTTTCTATAAAAATAAAATGAAGACATTCCAAGATATTGTGATAAGGTCAAAATCGATAATAACTTCATCAAAAGACTTTAAAGATATCTCGAAGGTGATCCTTCAATAAAATCAAAATTCAATATCCAAGATGCAAGAAGAATTTGCTGAAGTTGTCATGGATAAAAAAAAGAAATTGTGCGCTTAAAAGACCATAGTGAAAAACTAATTACAGAAATCAAGAAGTCAAAGGATAAAAAAAATGTGTTTAGAAGTTGGAACAAGAGAATCAAAATCTCGAGAAGATCCTATTAGAAAAAAAAAAAAAAATTGTTTGAAGAACCTTAATCAAGAGTTACTAGAACAAATCAGGGAGTTGAAGGAAGAGAAACATGATAATTTGTACATTAAAGATACCAACAAATCGGATAATGAAGAAAATTCACGTCTAAAAATCATCATCAAGACCTATTGATGAAAATTAGGAAGCTTAAGAATGATAATAGGTTGTTGGAACAAATCCCAAATGAGGCATCAAAGTCCTTGAGAGTAAAAATCCAAGTCATGGAAAAAGGAACAAATACAAATCCAATCCGCATCATAGCTCAAGAAGATGTTGATCCAGTTGAAGAAAAGGCATATAGTGATGTTGGAGTACAAATGATGGGAACTCCAAGTGTATGTACTAATAAAATTTCATCAATTAACTAAGCAAAATCAATGTGTTAAGAAAATTAAATACCGAAATTAAACCAAGAAAACACTGCAAGTATGATAAGGAAAAATAATGTTATAAAAACTCCTTATCGACACCCAAACCATAAAATCAAATATATTAAACAGTTAGAGTATCGATAACACTCAGGTCGGGAATGACTAACTTATCGTCCAAAAGATATTGATATCAGTGCAATTTGGTCTCATGATAACCATTCATTGTAGAAATACAACAGTAAGAAAAATATTGAATTAGGATGGTCTGACCATTTCACAATTCGATAGTTCTACTCAACTCTTTTTCACTCATATCGTCTCATATGGTCAATATTGAAAATGCCAAAAAAAGGAGTCATGTGAATACATTACGAGCCAGAACAAGGACGTAAGCCTCTCCATAAATAATCTTTAAGGACAAAGCATTCCTAAAGGAGAAGGCAATGTAACAAACATTAATATATATAAAATATATAGATATAAAAAAATAATAATTAATACATCATAATGAAAATACATGTCTTATCCAAAAGATATGTCTATTAATGAAAGAGCACCCTTGCGTGGATATATATGGCCCTCATTGTCATTGTGATCTTATACTATCTTATTTTATTATTATATATATATATATATATAGTCCTTATGGATATCTTTATATTCCAAGTATTTTGGATATTTACATAGTGAGCCAAGTTGGTTCACCACAAAGCACTACTACATATGGGCAGATTATTCCACGGAAATTTTTCCACGTTTCTATTATTTTCATGTTTTTTTTTTTTTAAATAGGGTGGGATTTTCATCAATATTGCCACGAAAATTTGTCGATATAGCCACGAATAGGTTTTTTTAACTTGGTCGGGATTTTCATCCCTATTGCCACGAAAGTTCGTCGCTATTGCCACAAAAAAATTGCCTATCTCATTGATCGATGTTAACAACTAGTTTACTAGTTGATCTATATATACCTGACTTTAAGAGACTTTGCGACACAATTGCTATAGTTGCAATACTATTCATGGATTTTGTTTGAGCTGTTTATTTTTTTTGTTACCCACCGGTTGAACAAATCCAATTATCAATCTACATAGCTCAGATCTTGAACTTGCAAGGTTAGTATGTTTTTTTTATTGATGTACTCATTTAACTTGTAAATTTTTGTTCAAATGTCGAAATTCCATGTAGCTTGTTTTTTCCTTGATAATATATTATATGTGTAGTACCATATTTCATGTCTTTGGTTTTTGGATCTAGTTAGTATATTCTATGGAAAAGGGTATGTGGATTCTATAATAGTCTAGGTTTATGGAATCCACATACCCTTTTGCCTTCAATTGTAGCTAGAATGTCTCTCTCTTTTCATTGATAAAGATATGGAAGTGCTCTTGAAACTCAACCCTGATTGGTGAAATGATAGTAATTGATTGTCAGTTTCTTCTCTCTTTTAGTTTTAAGAACTAAAAAAAAAACACCAACAAATATTTATTGAAGCTTTGATACCACTTGTTACATCCCTAGTACCCAAATGGGATCACACCTGCATAAATTGAAAATAATATAACAGTGACAGTAATGGATGGGATACTTGCAGCACACCTAATGGTTGGCTAGCACTTGCTAATTCAATTAAATGAAGAAAGAAATATCCATGAATAAAATCTTGAATTTGATTGTTATATTGATAAATTATAAGTTATGGTATATATAAGATAGGGAGGAAACTCATGTTTATAACAATAAGATACATAAACACTAACCCTAAACTTATGTTAGGTATATATTTCGTTATTATATAAAGGAAACATTTGTACACATATGACCTTATTATAACGATGTTATCTATGTCGTGATTAGGCACATAACAATCAATTTTAACTAACCACCTTCAACCATCTTAGCTTATGGTTAGCCACCTTTAACTTTCTTGGCTTATGACTAAGCAACTTTAACAAATGAACTTATGATTATATACCATACTCTTCCAATATAAATAAAGTCTATTTGTTTCAACTTTCTCAATAAAATCCACATACCCTTTTCTTATATGTGATGTTGTTTCTCTCAATTTTTTATAATCACACACAATTCTAGATGTAGTGATTAACTCTAGTTTGTAGTTGATGTAACTTGTTTATACACTATTAATAAGGAGTATCTAAAATATAAAAAATTCATGATGAAATCTACGATAACATGATGAAATCTACTAGTCAGACAATGAAAAATGAGAACATGCCAAAGTGTCTTAGAAAATAAAACTATGACCACTATACGTAGCATAAAATTGTGACCATTGTATGTAGATGCAAATCAACACATCATAATTTAAACCAACCCAACCCAATTGTGGATGACAAGTGGTTGACATTCTTTTTTTAGTGGCAAATTTCAAAGATTGGCATTTTGTCTACAAAACAACTTAGAGGCTAGTGTATGGTGTCGAGTGATTCAAGTTTGATAAATTTTGATCACTTTCGTTAAATGGTGTGTAATTATTTTCCACATTGATTCAGTACACACTACTCTAAAGTAAAAATTGAAGCATGTTGATCTTAATAGTTAATTGATAATAAAAAAAAGCATGTCAAAATGTCTTAGAAGAAATAATTGTGAGGATTATAGGTCACTGTAAATAAACATATCATAATTGAAAGGAGTAGCTAAAATATCATGGAGTAGCTAAACTATAAAAATTTGACAAATTATTGTTTGGTATGGTGTAGGTAAGACAATTACTTATCAAGACAAGGATTTGTCACTATGAACGAAAATGATAGGAAGCTTGCTCGGTTAAGAGCGACATTAGAGGTGAGGGGTGATGGAAAATGTTATTTCCCTTGTTGTGATTGCAGAGGCTTGCAAAGAAAAAGAATTTTAATAACAACAACTGAAAGGCATTGTAGGGAGAAGGGGCACGCAGAAGGGGGTTATGAATATCATCCCTTGGTAAGAGGATTCAATATTTAATGTATTCTCTGTAATAATCATCATGTCATGAATTTTAGTAATATTTCTTATTGGGATTTTTATATTTTCTATACACACTAACTTTTATACATTTGTTTTGAATATATAGATGATGCCCCCAAAATTTCAACCTCCAAAGAGTTATTTGCCAAATACTTGCAGAAATACTTCTTTACAGGGTGATGAACTTCAAGATCAGAATATTGAAGCTGTTGATCAAGTTATTACTGATGATATGGATGGAGATAATGTTAGTGATTCAAATTAGGAAGATGAGATACATATATTGATTCAAGACACATTTTCTCCAATGGATGAGGACAACTAGGATGATAGTCATGATGTTGATCCTCTACTCGAGAAGTCACGTCAACCTCTTTATGAAGGCTCAACAACAAATATTTTATCTTCTATATTGTTTTTGGTGAACCTGAAGGTTTTGAATGGTTTATCAAACACATGCCTCGCACAGATACTAAGGCATTTAATTTGTTATTTATTTATGCCTTCATGTTCACAAATACTTAAAAGGTTCAATTTTTTCCTATATTGCTATTGTTTTCTAATTCGTAAATTAGTATATTGGATGCGATATTGATGATTAATATTGTTTACATTGACTTATTGTTTAGAATTTTGTATATTGTTAGGTGAATTTCTATTACCAACATCAAATATTTTTCCATGCACATATCGAGAAATATCTTTGATTATGAAAGAAATTGGAATGGACTATCAGGCTATTGATGCATGTCCTAATGATCATATCATATATTATGGACAATATGCATTATAAAATGAATGCCCACAATGTCAAATCAGTAGATATCGAACCCATAAAGCATCAGATAAGGTGCCTCACAAAGTTCTTCGTTATATTCCGATAATGCCATGTTTCCAGCGGTTGTTCAGGTGCCAAAGTATAACACAGTTTATGGATTTCCATGCAAAGAACATAAGTCGAGACGATGTTCTTAGAATTCCTGCAGATGGTTCTGCATTGAAGTACATCGAAGAAAAGTGTCCAATTTTTAAAGAATAACCTCGTAATGTTAGACTTTTGTTGGTAGTTGATGGTGTCAATCCATTTGGAGAGCTTCATTCTACATACTCAGTGTGGCCTGTTTTTGTTATAAACAATAACCTTCCTCCTTGGATGTCGATCAAGAGAGAGAACACAATGTTGACAATTATTGTTCCAAGTATTTAATTGTCTTTTATTTTCTTTAAAGTATGACAAAATATTCCATTTCTTTGTTTCGTGCATGGTAATTATTTCTTTTATATATAACTACATATAGATAAGTATAATTAATCATGCAGTATGTTGAACCAATTAGGTAGGTACCAGGTTAAAGATATGAATGCATATATTGAACCTCTTATTGATGATTTGTTGAAGTTATGGGTTGGCGTCACTATGTATGACATCTCTAGACCAATAGGGCAGAAACGATTTCAATTCCATGGAATACTATCATGGACAATTCATGATGCTCCTGGGTTAACACATTTTTGTGGTATATTGTTACTTTATTTTGTGATTTAATATTATATATATTTATTGAAAATATCATGCATTATTTTAAATTGTAACTCTAATTTGACGCTACATTAATTCATATATCTTGTAGGTCTTCAAACAAAGGGTAAATTTGCATGCCCAATTTGTGGTTCGAAGATAAAATATCATCGTTCAAGGAGTTTAGGAAAGGAAGTGTTTGACGAGTATAGACACTTTCTACCTAAGAACCATAGTTATCGAACTACAGACAAAGAAAAATTCAATGTTAAAGAAGAAAATGAAAAAAAACCACGAAGAATGACACCTCGCCTATGGAAGTTGGAATATATTAGAAATCGTCAGGGTACACAAATTATTTATGTATGACATATTATATAAATCTTTGGTTAATTTCATTAGTATTAATTTCATTTTGTCCCATTAATTAGTGTTAATTTCAATTTGTTGATGTTTCATGAATGTCGTTAAGGCACGAATGGGCTTCC
>ML779903.1:884126-906884 GCA_009831015.1 Picea engelmannii | reverse complement strand
GAGCATGATGTATACTATCCATCCATGGGTGTTGTATCTTCATTTTCATTTTCCTTCATGTCCAAATAACTTCATCAATCTTCTGGTCCAAAACCCATGACTAGGGTTGACATCAATGACAACAACCAATCTTCCAACAACCATGTCATACAAGGGTGCACATGTCCAATGATAGTGGGGAGCAAAGTACCCATTCTGGTATGTATGCTTCAGAATTAGAAATATTTACTGTGATTGTAGATATTTATTCCCTGACTTATACTTATATATTTTCTTCTCAAAATTGAAGAGCATGTAGCTCAGGAGGGTGAACTGCAAGAGGAACCAAGTGGACAAGAAATTAACACACCAAATGTCACAACTACACAGACAGGTAAAGAGAAATAGTGTAATGTTAATCAAATAATGAATTAGTTATTTCAATTATATTTCAACATATAGATATGATCATTTTCATTGTTGCAGTTCACGACCCTGCATAGATGCCTCGATGCCCTTCTCAGCGATGTACCAGAAGTATGGTACATGAGTGCATGGAAACACAAAAAATAGAAGGATAGGGCACACAATATACAATGTCCTTGGATGATTATGATACCCCAATTGTCAATTTTATGAATGTAAAAAAAAAAAAATCAAAGAAAAATTAGATGTATAAATTCATGACTTGTATTTGGATGTTTATTGATGTTTATATGTTCATATGCTTCAATGTTTATATGTTCATATGTTTTGATGACTATCCTAGTTATGCATGAATGTATATATGTTTTCTATATAAACAAAATCATTTGTTGGGTATGGAGAATTCAGAGTGGTGTGAGTGGGGGGAGGGGCCATATGAGCTTCCACCTTCACGTGGTTGGCCCTGTTCAGTAGAGAATAACCTATTCTCGAAACAAAGAGAAGCTCATTAAGGTATGCGACCACTTAAGTTTATTCCATAGTATTTTACATAACTAAATGCATGTTTATTTCCTTATATATTATTTACTCATATAAAGAATTTTTCTTTTATGATTCATGAAGGTCTTGGTGATGGAAATGCATCTCGTGGACAAATCTTATCAAGTTTTATGGGCTAATGGATCTAGCGAAAGGAAAATGATAAGGTAAGGGTTTTGACATGTTTTTTAATGTAGGCTTTATACTAGTAAAAGTTCACAATCCTCATGAAAGGATAGAATTGAATTTTTGGTAGATAAGCATCGATATTTTAACAAAGTATGAATCATAGACTGTGGGAAAAACCTTTTTTTGTATTCTTACATTGACCAATACAACTATAACAAATTTTTAGTACATATTCTTAACCACACACACACACACACACACACACACACATGAACCCTAAGTAATCAAATGATTGAAGATAAAGGGAGAATATGTACTGATAGGAGTGAATGAAGATAATAGTATGAATAATGGAGTGGAGAGTGCACTCTAGCATTGAATTGAATGATACTTGCATCCAACATGTTTCATTGTAATGTATGTTGTGATAGATGTGTCTTCTCGCTATAATGTATGTTTCTATGTCCATCATGGGATTCCTAGAGAACCACCTATTATTCATGATCCAACACATAGTAGTCAAGAATCCCATCCATTACTAATGTGTGTAAGTACTGTATGATTAACTAATAATTTGTATCCTTAATTATGAGATATCAATCTTTACTATCACCATATTCTTCTAGTGCATGTAGATTTATATTTGAAGTTGGAAATATTAGTGAAGAATTCAAGAACTACTTCCATGCAAAAGATATATACATTCAACACTTTATGAGCTATCCCAACATTGTTCCAATTGTGGATTTTCAAGAGGTGATTAGGTCCCACATTTTATTTACCTAGTTTAACCACCACTTCAAAATAAAACAATGAAAATAGTAGAAAACATCAATAGAATCCACCTTCCAACATTGTATTGTTAACCAAATACTTGACCACTAAATTATCAATGGAAAACTTGAAGGACTGGTCCAGAAGATAATACTTGAACACTAAACATTAGTTATGCCATTAAACACTAGTGGATCTTTAATCTCTACATGAATCCACTTAATGGAATTTGGTAGTGTGCATATTTGTGTCAATTAATTCTCATACTCCCTAGGCGACCCAAAATTAATGGACACTTTGGAATAAGTGACATAGGAGAATACTATTCTCTAACTCAACTTTCCACTAAAAGTTGGATTAATGTAGTCTTCCAGCTATCCTATGGTGAGATTAATGTAGTCTTACAACTCTCCTAGTCATCCAATACTTCTTCTATCTATTTAACAAATCTATTTCCCTACATTAGATCCAATGGATATACCATCCAATAACCCTTCTTAACAAATGACATCATTATCAAATTCCCAATCAATCCATTACAATACTAGGTATGGATATTTGTCATCTACTATGTCAATGAACTCAAAGTAAGCATAAATAATCACACAATTGAGACAAAATTCCATCTTGCAAGTTTGACAATGGGGAAAATGTGTGATTGGTTCACCAACTACCACTAGATTGACAAGTGGACCCAATTTGGTACTCCGGTGCCATTACTTCAAAATCGTCGCTATAAAAGATGTTGTTACTACAACTGTCGCTACTCCGATGTCGTTACTTCAAAATTTCCGCTGTACGAGATGTCGTTACTACAACTGTCGCTACTCCTGTTGCCGCTACTTTGGTTGCTGATACTCCGGGTGTTTTTACTTCAAAATTTTCGTTGTATGAGATGTTGTTACTACAACTTTCACTACTCATGTTGTTGCTACTTCGGGTGTCGTTACTGAAAAATCGTCATTACATGAGATGTTGTTATTGTAGCTGCCTCTACTCTGGTTACCGCTACTCCGGGTGTCATTACTTCAAAATCACCGATGTACGAGATGCCAAAATTGTTGTTGTCACTACTCCGGTTTCTGCTACTCCATTCACTGCTACTCCGGGTGTCGTTACTTTAAAATCATCACTGTAACAAATGTTGTTACTCTGAGGTGCTGCCACTCCAGTCGTCGCTACTCTTTGGTTTCTACTACTTCAGTCGCCACTACTCTCTGGCTTCCGCTACTCCTACCACTACTACTGTGGTTGCAATTACTCATCTACACTCATGCCAACATGGATATAGTTATGTCATTTTCCACCACTTTCAATGCCGCCGATCGAATCGACGCTGTCATATTTTGCGAATGCAGACGACGATATTTCTGCGATGATGCTTCTCCATAATAGGTGAGTCACCAAGTAGGTCCTCAAGCAAATTTAACGGATTTGGGTACTATTATACATGGCATAGGAATTCACACCCAAGGACAGTCTTAACTTTAAGTTTGGGGGAGATTTTATGTCTTTTCCCAAAGAGTCATCATTACCCTCTTTGATCACATGATTTCGCAATCATTACTTAAAACTTTCCGATGTCGTTGTACGCATAGGGATTGGAAACACCCGCCAAACCGTTAATCATCCACCAAGCTATTAAATTCATTGTCATATCATCATCATTAATTACCTGCCACATCATTTAATTAAAAATAAATAAAAATCCATGACTCTTTCCATAACACATTTTCTACTAAACTGTTTTGCCTGTTGTTTCTCCTGAACTGGTCACTGGTACTCCTGGAGCATGCACAGTCGACAGAACAGAATGGGTTGTGGAGAAGTAAGGTATGAGCCAAAAAATACTACACAGGTCTGTCGAAATCTGGAAGTCTGGAAAATTTTCCAAAATGTAGGTTGGGACTTTTATTTCGAGAGGTTACAGGGATTCGATGCAGACATTACAGCAAAATTCGCCCAAAATTTGGACGACCACTCCTCCAAGGTCCATGGATTAAAAATTAGAGTCACAAAGGAAACCATTGCAGTAGCTAGTGGGTTTCCAATATCCAATCACTGATGGTTTCTCTGGAAAACACCACTCCCGAAATTTCTAGAGTTGTTTTTGTGCGAAGGCGTAGAAGTAAATCCGAAAGGGAAAGGATAAAAATGGACTTCTCTACTACCTCCATGGGCCAAGGTAGCATTGTTCGTCATAAGGTATGTGACATGTGAAGGCCACCCCTCTACCATTTACAAATATCATTTCAAATTTCTCACATCTCTGCGTTTCCAACAATGCATAAACATGCCCTATTTTCTGTGTAATAACATTCAACAGATGGTGCGAGAAGCTCAACGCTCATGCCAACCACTCAAAAACCTCACAAATGTCCTTTTTAATCTATTAGTCATGCATGCACTAGAGAAAATACCTATGAGTTGGCCACAGTTCATAAGACTCTCGGAAGAGGAATTGTCATAACTTATCCCAGAAGTAGCAAAAACCCTAACAGAGAGAGAAGGGATGAGAAAGTTAGCAGAGGCTGTCAAAAGTATTGAAGAAGGGAAGAGAACATGTGTTGATACACAGGAATCATCCTCGAACAAATATGAGGAAACAGGGAAACCATCAGTGGAAGTTAGAGAGGTTGGGGGAATGAGAAAGGTCATTAACCTGGATTCAGAAGAAGAGGAAGAAGAGGGTTATATTCCTCAAAACCCGTTTCCTAAACAAGAAAGAGATGTTGCTACTCCCTTAGTAGATGAACAAGAAAGAGATTCTTCTACTCCCTCAATAGATTAATAAGAAAGAGACACTACTATTCCACCCACAAATGATCATGAGATGGATGTTGATAACCATTCTTCTGATGAGCAGGAGAGGAATTATTCTACTCCTCCAATCTATGAACAAGAGGTAATTGATGTTGTTACACAAGAACCAGTGCCAGAACATTCATAATTTCTTGTCTGTAAAGATGGTGCAGATACTCCTCCCATTGGTGAGCAGGTAATTACTGACATTGTAACACAAGAACCAACGTCATAATGATCTGTTCCTGAAAAACCCTATTTTTTAAGACATAACAACTACTCCACATTGTGAGCAAGAAATGACTGACACTGTTACACAAGAACCAACGTCAGAGCATGTTGATCTCAAAAACCTTGAACCAGAGTTCGGTGCTACTACTCTAGGAGAAGTGTGAGTTAAAAAATATCCAGGCATAGAGGCTACAGGAAATGAAGCTCAAAATGAGGTTCCTCCTAGGGGATGGGCTGAAGAAATTCCTGACAAACAGGAATTTGTCGAATTTTGTGCAAGGAGAAGAACCCCTATTCAGGAACATTTTAGGACAGCCTTTAGAGAAAGTCTGCAATTCAGGATGGAGAATTCCAAGCTAAAGAAGTAGGTGCTCCGCATAAAGAAATGAGCACGAATATACAAAATAATTTCCAAGGAAGCAGTGAGGAGAAATGTCAAGGAGACTATTTCACTAGCTACCCAAACTATCGATACTCCCACAGTATTGACAGATACTCAAACTGTCGATACTCCCAGAGTAACAGTAGCTACTCAAACTAAGTTGGTGTTTCATACAGTAGCTACTCAGACCGAGCCTATATTGCACACCTCTATAGTACTAACAACCACTCAGACTGATCCTATTTTTCACACTTCCATAGTAACAACATCTACTCAAGTTGAGCCAGTGATAGATACAACTGAAGCTCAAGTAGTTTTGTTGAAAGCAGAGATACATAAGTGGAATAAAACTGTAGCCTAGTTTTAGACAAGATTTATCCCTTCTTCAGTGCACTTAAGGATATTGAAATACATAAGGGAGCAGTTTGCTAGAGTCGTTGTTGACTATGAGGAAAAGTTGGAAGAAGAGAAGAACAAGGGTGAGAAACAAAAGGAAAATATTATAGAACTGGAGGCACAGATACAAAGGTTAATATATGACAAACAGGAGATGTATGATATCAACCAACAGGTAGTAACGTGTCACTCCCCTTCTCTCAACTATGCATTGTTCATTCATGAACAATATTTATTTTTCTGCTTAGAATGTATTCACTAGGAGATGGTTTATAATATTAAAGACCCCATGCAATTTCTTAGGACCTTGAAAATTTATGACTTCCTCACACAACATCTCATGTGTGAACTGTACATGCACAAATAACTGCTAAGAGATGATAAAAAATTCAATCCAGTTCCTTATGTGGGAGATGTCCAATTGAGGGCCTTTCTTTCCTACACCATTAACCAGGTGAAGTGGAAGAAGGCACTTGATTATTTCGAGGAAAATCAGGTACATAGACCCCTTCATGTTAGAATGGAGAACTTTCAAGTTGAACAGATCATCCACAAACATAACTATTTTAGACGGATTCCCAATTGGCCACATAATATGGAAACTACACAGCAATGGTGTGTTGATCTTTACATAAAACAATTGACCTATTGCAAGGAAGAGACACTTGAAAATTGTGACCAGAGATGGGTCTTATCACCACCTTCTATCAGGGAATGGGAAGCATTTGGGGCTCCCAATTCTTCTAGATCCATGGAAATAATATTCAGGTATATAGCATGTATGAGGTTTTGTGGGGTTTGATGGCTAGGTTTGAGATTTTCATTCCCCATCATCTGGATGCCACTTGATCAATATCAATCTGATTACGAGGTCCAGAGAGAATGGTAGAAGGATATAATATTGACTGGGGGATATAAGTTTCCAGGGACAGATATGGATGAGGAATATGACATAGTAGAACATCAGGCCCAGTATCAAGGTTCCAACCAAAATTTGCGAAAGTGAGGGCCTGCACGAGGACGTGCATGTGACTAAAGTTTGGGGAAGATGTGTGTAACCACAAGGGTAAGAATGCACCTCTATTATGTCATTGTGTGTATTAGTTCAAAAACATTAGAGATTGGTTGGGGGTTTTCCAAAGAAAATCACTAATCTTTGAAATCTCACAGGAACAGAGAAAACACAGTCTGGCAAGATGATGCGATCAAGGATGTAGCGCAGTTTGCGAGTTGAAGGTGAAAAAGAGGACCTGTTCCATGGTCCAACATTACGTTATGTTAATCGGTTCATCCTTTGTGTATTTTTAGGAAGATATGTTACCCTAATCTTGGGAAGCTCTATGCTCCATGAATTGTATAAAAGGCTAAACAAAGATAGAGAAGGGATTAACTAGTCAGTGAACTAGCTAGGAGTTGTCCTGTATCAAGACTGCAACCTATGTAATCTTGTTTTATTTAATGAAAATCGAGTTTCTTCTAAGTTTCCAAGTTTTCATGGCAGTTAGTTCACCGCAACCCTGATTGGGGAGTTGGGACCACTCTTCTGGTCAGGTGTTGTCGACTTATGATATAGTTTTGTTGTGGTTTTGTGTGGAATCTGTTAGATCTATTTGTTTTGCTTCATTTACAGTTATCCTGCTTCATTTGAATGTTACAATTATTTATGTTTAAGCACCAGTAATCTAGTTTTTGTTCTTTATTTTACTACGATGATTGTTTACTTACATGATCAATATTGAAAGAATCACAGTCTACACATACACTGCACAGTAGCCTATAAAACATTTAGGCCCCTAGGTTGAAAAATTAAATGTATTAGGTGGTAAATCTAGACGATATATCGTACCCAATAGTGAGAATATAAGTAATTCCTTTCAATATACCCCACTACATAATAATTATAAAATCATGGTGGGAGATGATTCCTTGGTTACCTCTTCATAACTTTGCAAATCTAGAAGGTTGTAGGGATCACTGCTTGTTGCATTATAAACGACCAACAACTATCATCACATGTTTTCTTATATATTCCATGTGAAGACCCTAAAAAAAAGTCCTAAATCTTGAGAAAGAAATATATTTTGACTTTCATCTTCTACTAGATTCCCTTCTGGCATGTAGGGTGGAAATTAAGACTATAACATATACTACTAGCTATTCTACTTCCCACCGAATTGCATTACTCCAAGTGAAATATTTGCTATCTCCCCTTAATCATGTGTGATTCCTACTCATTTATAGTGGTATGTGTTACCATTTGTTGGAATTAATGTGAGTACCCCAACTTCAACAAGTGCATTCATCCTCCATTTAGGGTGGTGTGAGAAACTATCACCTAGAGTAGTGTGATCACCCTTCATTTCAAAACATTGTGATCACACTGACTTGATTTGGTGTGAACTACCCTTCGAGTTAAACATTTCCATTTCTCTTCACTTATATGGTATCATGTACCTTCATTTGAATAGGGTGAGTTACCTTTACTTGAATAGGTGTAAGTGTCTTTGTTTAAAGAAGTTCTCCATTGTTGTGATCTACCATTCTTTCAAAGCGTTACAATTTTTTTCGTCGGAACAACTTTGATTTATTTCATTCATATGAGTGTGAGTAACCTTCATTTTTTTGGTAAGGGAATGACTCAACCACAAGGATACAAGTTCCTCATCCAAAAATCTACAAACATAGTTGTTGAAAGGGTGTGAATGCCTTTAACCTCATGTTGTGATTATCCCTTCACATTAATAGGTTAAATTTGATATTCAAGGTAATTATTGTGACCCGTCTATATTAATATTGATTAATGGTTGTGAGTGCATTGAAGTGGATAAGTAAAGGGTTGGCCCACTCTCACAAGCATATTGATAGACTTAAAAAAAACACATCTCCGATACTGTCCCACTGGGATACCCCTACAAAATTGTTTTTGACCTCTAGTTCAGAGCCCCAATTTCTCAATTAAAACCATTCATTCAAGGGAATGTATTTTATCTTCCCCTTCATCCCAAGGTGCCTTGGGTTTCCCTTTTGGTCCAGTAACAAAGACATCTAATAAGTCCCAAAACCCCCTCTGATAAGCCCTTCTCACATAAGAAACCCTTTGAAGGGTCAATCACACATGAAAATATTGAGTATGGGTCAATCACGAATCCCAACATCCAGCTTTTCAGTTTCCATTTTTTTCTAAACCTAAAGGAAGCGTGGCAATATCGACGAAAGTTCGTCGCACTTTTCCATGATTTTGCATCACACATATAGCATCTGTGTCGTAAATTTTTTCTCTGCCAAACATTTGCGTCACTATTGCCATGCTTTTTTGTCGCAACTTTCCACACTTTTTCGTCGCACGTATGGCATCTGCGTCATAATTTGTTGGTAAGTTTTTTACTTTGGCATGGTTTTTTGTCCCTATTGTGACAAATTTTCGTCCCTATTTCCACACTTTATAAGGTAAATCTATATTGAGGATGATGACACATGGAGGGCTTATTTTGTCGTTGTTTCCATGAATAATTGGTTCATGGATATAGCGACGAAAAAATTTCCACGAAAAATAGTCTTTGCTTTCGTGGAAAGTGCAACGGATATGTGTGGCAATAGCAATGAAAAACCATGGAAAATTTGGTCATATGTAGTAGTGAAGGTTCATTGACAAATCATTACATCCTAAATATACATGATAAATAAATTGCATAGGTTTTTTTTAGTTCTATTTTCAAACTAAATAGTTTTTCATATGGTTATCTTGAGAAACAATTATAGCTTAAATACAAAATCGGATCATACAAATTAGTTTTCTAAAGAAATTTAATGAATTTTAATTTATAATCCAATTTTACAAACTAAATAGGATCATATGGATTTGTTTCTTAAAGAATTTTTTCGGGTAGATGAGTGCATTTTCATTAATTTTTTTAACAAAACACCTATTCACACAAAATCAATTCAATATTCAATAATATTAGTCCCAAAAGATTGAAATAACCCTTTAAACATTTGTTTAAATGTACTACTTAGTTATCCATAAATTTTCTTTTCCACCCAGGCTATGCGTGAAAGTTTTAAAGTGTAAATGACAAATGGACATCCATGCAAATAATTTCAATCCAACCATGCACATATTCTTTTCAATGTGACATGTGAACAAGGTTTTTGAAAGCTTCAGAATCTGGAAGAAACATGGCAAGTTGATCTATGTTTACTTATGTTTTTGTATGAGAATATTGCATATCATATTCAACATTTCATCTTTGGATATCACTCATAATGTTTTAGATATCATTTTAAATATTTCATAAATGATGTGGTCTATAGGATAGAAGAGATTTGAAAATTTTGTGAGGTGTAGAGCATTTTGCACTAATATCAAAGGCACATGCATTGTCATACTTTGCATGTTGAACTACCTATTTTAGTATTGAAAGCTTCATTCAATATAAAATTGTGATCCAGATTGGATCATTCTATTATTTTTCATCTATCTTGATGCTTTCAGAGTGGAAAAAGTTTGGGGAATTAGCTTGCAGGGTCATTTTAATGGTAGGTCCCAGATTGGAAAATTGTTGTTTGAAACCTTCCAGAGCCATTTTGAGGAATCAAAATGAATGTTTTTGGGTCAAAACTTTCTCAGTGGTATCTTAGACTCCATAAAACTATTCTACACATCTATAGCTTTCCAAAAATGCAAAAATCACAACAATGGGAGCTCGTATACAAAGTATGCCTCCGATAAGTTGACATACTGTGTTGACCACCATGGTATGAGAGGATGCCGCGTAATCCCTCATTACTCGTGCATATGCGGCTAGCCACATATGTAATTTCAAGAATATTCTAGAAGGTCCAAAACCTTATCACAATTGAGGGTTGAGGAAGTCAAAACCATACCCCTAGATGGTAATCTGACTATGTTAAATACTGAGACACTAGGAGGAGAGGGGGTTACATTCTTTTGCATTGTATCTTGTTCCATAGTTGAGCATAACAACTAATAGTGGTATGTTTTTTAGAATAACATAGGAGGAGAGATTCTATAACAACCATATAGACCACGATGTCAAAGGCAACTCCACAGAGAGTGTCTCTTTCTTTGTACTTGCATTTGAAGAAAAGAGAGATAGAGCAACCTCACCTTCTAGCTTGGTTTTATCTTGTATTGGTTTCCGAGGTTATATCTTGTTTTTATTCGTGGATGGTGTTTGAGTATTTATTTATGTTCTCTAATTTTTACATTTCATATATTTCATACATTTAAGAAGTAAAAACCAATAATTAAGAAATTTGAGATCTAAAGGAAACTAACCTTCATAGTAAATATTATAGTAATTTTATTAGATTTGTCATGACAAACTATCCAATGGAATATCCAAGGCAGTGTATGGATCATATTGGTATCATAGAAGGTTTTCTTGGGGTATTTGTGGAAAGTTACAGGGATCCAAGAATCAGTTTAAGAATAAAGACGTAGAACCCTAGCCATAGCCAATGAGTCTATTCATAACAACCCTAGAAATACAACATAGGATATATTTGCGATGATAGAAGATAAATTTGCTAAAAATATCTTACAACATGTCCTTCATCATGGTAGCTCTAGCAATAAAGTTAGGATTGATTGGAGAGGTTGGAGGCTCCAACTCTAAGAGCGGATCAGAAGGGAAATCGGGTGAGAATTAAGACTAAGAAAACGAGTCGAGGAAATATTCTGAGAAAGAGTGGTTGAGTTTCACTACCATAAACCATTCATGATGATGATGATGATGAAAAAGTTGAATTAAATCCATACCAAGGTGAGATCAATGTATTAAAATTTAATCATTGGTTGCAACAACTAGAAGTTTATTTTAGCATTCACTATATAGATGAAGAACAAAATATATTGTTTGCCAAAATAAAGTTAGAGGTCCATGCATTAAGTTGGTGGGAAATCCATATGGAAACACTTAAGTTTGAGGGTGATCTTCCAGTAACTAGGTTGAAGGACTTCAAAACCCTCATCAAGTCCCAATTCTACTCTATTGGGTATGTAGAGGACCAATGGATCCAATGGCACTAATTCATGCAAAAGAAAGGGTAGAGTGTATAAGAGTACACCATCGAGTTTAGAAACATGGCCACCATGTTGGTTATCTCTCCCAAGAACTAATATGTAATCCTGAATTATATGTGGAGTCTACATAGCCATCTATGAGATCAAGTGATTCTTTTCAAGACAAGGATAGTAGACGAGACATGTGTATGGGCACAGTATATGGAAAACATAGGCCACAAGAAAGGGAAACCAAGTGATTTCAAGTAGAAAGAGCATCAGGAAGCTTCAAGGGAGGGGAAGAAGAAGTGGAAAGGGGGGAATAATAATAATACAACATCAACTACACATAAGTTCAAGGATCCTAACAACCATTGCAATATCGATGTCCACATTGAGGAAAAATTTTGGAAACTACATCCAGAGTTTAAACTAAAAAACCACAAGAAGGAAGAAAATAAAAAGAATATTCTAGCCATGGATTTGAGCAATCAGGTTGAAAGAAGCTCCAATGTGTATGAGAATATTTTCTACACATCAGTGCAAAAGGAGGTGAATGTGAGTATCCTTGATCACCAGGAAGAGAAGGAGATGACCAAACTCTTCCACATCAAGATCCAGGTGAATAAGACCAAGGTAAATGCTTTGTTCGACTTCGGGTCATAGGAGAATCTCATAGAAGTGGATCTAGTCAATAAGCTTGGATTGGAGGTTTGTGATAATCCTAGCCCCTATCCATTGGGTTGGGTAAACATGGATGAAGAGATAAAGGTAAAAAAACAATGTAAGATTAAATTTGATGTAAGTGTTTAATTTATTGATGAAATATAATTGGAGGTAGTACCCCTAACATATGTGGGGTAGTATTTGGAATCCCCTACATGTATATGAGGGATGCAATATTCATGTGGAGATCCAACCAGTATCGAATAATCAAGGATGGGAAGTCTTACATCATCAACTCACATAAAGGCAAGTCAAATATCTCACTGGTAAGTTTTAACCAAGCCAAGAAATTTATTATCTCTAGTAATAAATTTGTTTTACTTTTCTTAAGAGAAAATCAGACTGAGGATGAGTTGATAAGAGTAAATGAATCCTTGGATAGTTGTAATAAAGAGAAAAAACATCAGTTACAAGAGTTTCTACATGAATATAGAGATGTGTTCAATGAGCCTAAATGGATACTACCCAAGAGGGAAGTGGAGAATGAAATATAGTTATTTCCAGATTCCCCATTGCCAAATGTTGGTTTTTATAGACAATCCATTAGGAAAGAAAATGAACTGAAGAAGCAATCATAGTAGTTATCGGAGCAAGGTGTGATTTGAACAAGCACCTCACCTTGTGGGCCATCTATCATAGTTGTACCAAAGAAGGATGGGACTTGGTGAATGTGTATGAACTAAAGAGCACTAAACAAGTTTACACTAAAACATTGGTACCCTATGCCCAGGATCGATGATCTGTTAGATAAGTTTCAACATGAAAAATATTTCACCAAGTTGGATATCAAATTGGAAGACCACCAAGTACGCATCAAGGAAGAAAACACCTACAATACCGCCTTTAAGACAAGGAAAGGTTTGTATGAATGCTTTGTCATGCCATTTGGTTTATGTACTACACCTGTTACAATTATGAGACTGATGAATGATGTATTACAACCATATCTATATTCATTTGTTATAGTCTATTTGGATGATATACTGGTATATAGTGATATATGGGAGGAGCACATCTCACATCTCATGTAGGTGTTAGAGACTTTGAAGAAGCATCAACTGTTGGCTAAGCTCAAGAAATGTGAGTTTGCTCGACAATATCTAGTTTATTTGGAGTATGTGATCGATGGAGGGGAGCTCAAGATAGATCCTACAAAGATGGAGGCAATCATGAAATGACCATTTCCTACAAATTTCATTGAAGTTATAATTTTTTTGGGGGAAGCACAGTACTTGAGAAAGTTCATAGCTTCATTTCCAGTAGTCGTTACACCACTCCACATCATAACAATGAGTGGTAGTATTTTCTTGTGGGGGGAGAATTAGCAGAAGGGTTTCAATAAGATGAAAAGAAAGATCATTCAAGCACCATTTCTCACATTACCAAAATTGCAAAATCCTTTCCAAGTGAAGATATATGCAAGTGGGTATGCCATGGGAGCATTTTTTATGCAAGGAGGAAGGCATGTATGCTATCATTCTGCAATATTTCATGGGGTGGTTCTCAACTACCCTACCTATGGAAAGGAACTCTATGTCATGGTTTAAGTTGTCAAGAAGTGGAAACATTATCTGATGGGAAAGTATACCATCATCCACACAGATCACCATACAATACAGTATTTGTAGGACCAGAGTAAGCTACAAAAATACAAAAATTACAAGTGGATGGGATTTTTATAGCAATTTCATCTAGTTTTCGAGTATAAGAAGGGAAGCACGAACATGTGGTATACATGCTCTCAAGGCCACCCACATCCAAGATTACATATTTGGGAAATTTTATGCACATGGATCCTTTATCCATGATGTATACAAAGAGGCATACATAGAAGATGAAGACTTCAAGGAGGTGTTTCAACAACTACAGAGACAAATTCATATAGAAGAAGGTGACAACAAGGATGACTTCCATTTCCAGAATGGTTTACTCTAAAAAATAGACAATATATATGTCCCTAAAGGTGTATCACTACATCTTATCACAAAGGATCACACCTCCAAGGTTGCAGGAAATTTTGGTATTGGGAAGACATTTTCCAACTTACATAGGTATGTGTATTTTCCTAGAATGCAAGAATATGTAGACTGGTATATTAGAGGATGTATGCTTTGGTGTACCAACAAGCTCAATAATAGGAAGCAAGGTCTATCCCACTCAACCTTGGGAAATAATTTCTAGGTATTTTGTGGGAGGTTTACCAACAACCAAGAAGGGACATGTTTATCTATTTGTGGTAGTTGACAGGTTCAAAAATATGTGCATTCTTGTTCATTGTAAAAAGACTATCAAAGGATAAGAAGCAGCGAATAAGTTCTTTGAATAGGTCTGGGTGCATTTTGGGATACCAAGGAGCATCATCTCAGATAGGGATACCATATTTCTCATTGCATTTTTGACTACATTGTGGGAGAAGATGGACACTAAGTTGAAGAGATCTACAACATTCCATCCACAAATAGATGGGAAAATAGAAGTCATCAATAGGACTTTGGTGAAACTTTTGAGGGGTTATAATCAAAAGCATCTGAATGCCTGGGATGAAAATGTGATCTACATACAACACTCTTATAATAGAGCATTCCACACTTTTATTGTTAAGTCACCTTTTGAAACTTGCTTTGGGTATTTTTCACCTCCACCCTTGGATTTGTATATATAAAGTAAGGAGGAGTGAGAGAGGACCTCACAGGAGATGCATTGTGAGTAAAATTTTCTTTTTATAATATTAGGTAGATCCATATGCAAGTATAGGAGACACTAAATAAGTCGTAGGAAAAATACAAGGCCAGGCATGATCAACACAAAATCGAGAATTCATTCAAAATGGGAGACAAAGTCTAGTTATCACTAAACAAGGAAAGACTAAAATATTCTAGTAAGAATGTCAAGGCTCTATGGTATGGACCTTTTGATATATTAGAGAATGTTGGAGATAATGCCTAAAGACTCATTCTACCCCCATACATGTGCATTTACTTAGTAATGAATGCGGATAATCTCAAACTATGTGAGCCTTCCATGTTGGATCAGGAGGAGGAGCAAGTCCTACCTTCCATAGAGGAGTTAGCACCATATGCTCAGGAAGATTTGGAAGAGGAAACAATATTGCAGAAGAGGTCAAAAACTACAAGATAGGGCCAATGTGACCTTTGGAAAATTGGGTTTAAAAGATAAGGTACTCCTAGGAGAAGGTAGAGGAAAAAATTCCTCACCTCATTTAGGAAATATTTTGGGAACCAAAAGCCTTCCTAAATGGGGAGGTATGATCAATATGGTATCATTATATTATTTTTCATATATTTTTATTCTTTTAGAGTTGAAAAATTTGGGGGAATCAACTTGCAAGGTCATTTTAACGACAAGTCCTAGTTTGGAAAATTAGGGTTTAAAACCTTCCAAATCCATTTTGAGGCATCAAACCTAATGTTTTTGAGTTAAAAAATTCCTATAAATAGTTGGGACCCAATGACACTATTATACACATTGATACATCTCCAATTGTGAAAATATCATGCCAATCGGAGCTCGTACGCAAAAGTTATGCCTCCAACAAATTGACCAATTGTGTTGACCACCATTGTACGCGATGATGCCACATCAACCCCCATTACTCATGCATATGGGGATAGATGCATATTTTATTTTAATAATATTCTATAAGGTCCAAAATATTATCACAATTGAGCATTGAGGAAGTCAATACCCTACCCCTAGATGGAAATTGGGTTATGTTAAATACTGGGCCACTAGGAGGAGAGGGGGTTCCATTCTTTTGCATTGTGTCTTGTTCCATAGCTAAGAATAACATTTGAGAGTGGTATTTTTTTAAGAATAACATAGGAGGAGATATTTTCTAGTAGCTATATAGGCCATGATGTCAAAGGAAACTCCATGGAGAGTTCCTCTTTCTTTGTACTTGCATTTGAAGAAAAGAGAGATAGAGCGATCTCACCTTCTAGATGGGGTTTATATTGTATTGGGTTTCCAAGGTTATATATTGTGTTTATTTATGGATGGTGTGTGAGTATTTATTTATGTTCTCTATTTTTCACATTTCATATATTTCATATATTTA
Organism: Picea engelmannii; assembly: GCA_009831015.1. Classification (NCBI taxonomy): domain Eukaryota; kingdom Viridiplantae; phylum Streptophyta; class Pinopsida; order Pinales; family Pinaceae; genus Picea; species Picea engelmannii. The sequence continues at coordinate 890,396 of ML779903.1, read as the reverse complement.
AGCAGGAAAAACGAGTAATTAAAGAATCTGAGATCTAAAGGAAGCTAACCTTCACAGTAAATATTTCAGTAATTTTATTAGATCTGTTGTGACAAACTATCTAGTGGAATAACCATGGAAATTTATGGATCATATCTAGTCGAGTCTTGCTAACAATGTTTCCACAAACAACCACTCTTGTAAAGAACTCCATCGTAGAATGCATTGTTGCTAAAAAATAGCTTTTGTGGGTTTTCTAGATGCTTGACATGCCGGTGTTCCTCTTCAACTACAAAAATAGAAAAAATACATGGTGCTTATCATATTCTAAAAGACTAGTGGAGGGGAGGTTTTTATATGATTTATAGAAACAACAAAAGGAGGATGAGATGGATAAATATACAAATTGGAGGACATTTCAATGTATCTGTTCTCTTTCTTGTTCTATGTAATTTGTTGGGCCTCTTAATTGACAATTCCTTATGACTTGTTCTTATGTCATTTTCCTTTAAACCGTCATTTTGAACAACATTATAATGTCTTTTATCACTTTATTCTCATTACCTACATGATATACATGCCAAAGGGGACTCAAAGGTATATTTTTCAAATATTACATTTATTTATCTTTTTGGTAGACATTTAAGTGTGATTTTTGTGTTACTAATCATTTGATATAGTTATATCCAACAACAGATTTGATGATTGAGATGTTTGTTCCAGAATTAAAGGGAAACCTCCACTTGAAACAAGATTTAAATGTTATGGGTATAGTTAGGGGTTCATCAAATCGGTTCGAGAGCACATAGGGAGAGTAGGAGAGCATGGTTAGCCTTTAAATTATGTGTTGCATCACACTCACATTTTGTGGCATTTAGAATTAAATCAAATTGATATCACAATTAGGGGTTTCCTATTGTCTTTCTTGAATCCCTAAACTTCTGAATATCAGATTCAAGCGGTGTGATCCAAGCAAATATGTTTCTTAAGTTCCTCTATTTATTTTCAGTTGTAAACTAAAATTCAAGTGCAACCAAACAACGCACACTCACAATTGTAAAATCCTATATAAACAACGGTTTATAGGAACAGAGGACATCAAATTATCATATGAGAATGAGTGAATTTTGTTGTAAAACATTTTGACATAGATTTAATGTTGTGTTGGTTCTTCCACTTGGGTGAGTAGAAAACCAACCAGTTAGATACCTTGTCAAGCCAACAAAGTACCATAGTCAAATGTTAGTTGGTTAGTGGGCCAAAAAGTAAATTAAATAAGAAATAAAAAGGAAATCATAAAAAAACTAAAACATGCATAAATTGCAACCCAAAAATAAAAATTGGAACAAGAGATAGTCACCAATAGACAAGCTTTTGTTAACACCCGAAATGCAAGGAACTTGTGAGTCCCCCTCTTCCTCTTTGGGAAGGTCCTGATAGTCCCCAATGTAGAACTTCTTCTTATATTACAATGATGTGATGATAATGAATAATTACCACAAACTTCTCAAGAGGTGAGAGGATTGTTCTTTTCTATGGGTGTTAGAAAGATTATATGAGAATAGTGGATTCTCAAGAGGTAATTTAAATAGCATAAAAATACATATGAACTCTTGATTTAGTGCACACCCCAAAATTATATTTATAGGATTCATTCAAGTTTTTTCAAAACTAGTTTGCAATGTCAATAGGGATACTTCATGTAGGTACCTCCCTTAGTCTTTAAATGGCTCTAAGGCTAGATTTAGACCTAGATCGGATGGATTCTCATGGTACAACCGAGATGGAAGTGGGTGAGGCCTGAAAAAAAATCATAAATGCATTTCTTCCACATTAGTATGAATTTCTTCGATGACATTCATGTTGTACGCGCTATTATCATGAATTTGATCATGTTAGCCCATGTTGTTTGGCATAGAAATTCCTTTGGAAGACTGAGTTGAAATTCATGGAGCCATTTTGTATAGTTTTGTGATTTTTCTAAACGAAGCCTATTAATGTTGGAGGTATGTTGTTGTTGTGTGTGTGTAACGTTGGTAATTTCTTCAACCAATACCTATATTGTTGTGAGTGATTTTTTTTGTGATAACAAATGCCCCCTAATGTGTGAGTTTAGGAGAATAAATATAACTAAAATACATCAATATTTATTTTGTGTGTGGTATCATTTTGTAGAGAAGTTAGAGATGTTGGAGAGGAGAATTGTCAAGACGATCCATCAGAGGGAGAGGGGAGAATAATTCAAACTAATTTTTCTTTAAAAAGAATAAATATATTTTTACAAACGAGGTGGGAATGCCCCATGCTCGTGTCATAAAACCAAAAGTAGATAATTTTAACTAAAATCTTTGATAAAGTGGAGATTTGCATCGCCCCGGGGGAATAGGCAAGGATAAATGATGGTTCTTATGAGTGAAATTTATATATATCGAGGAACAAACAATTGTGTTGAGTGTCTGTGATTCAGAGGCATTAATGGCCTATAAAATTCATAAGTCTTCATCTAGTACTAGGAACTACAACGGTATCATAATAAGACCCATCGTAACATGAAACATTGTCGAGGTAGAATGTTAAGGGGGACAATAGAATCATAAAGAAAAATGGGGATTCTTGCAGTTCCTTCTAAGACTTCTCATGCATGGTGTAATGAGAGCCATGATATTGTGACCCTCCTAGATAACTGGTGTTGATATCGACATGGAGGAAGTCACAACTGCAAGAAGTGAAGGGATTCTTGAAATGAACTAATCAAAGATGGTTTCAAGTACTGACTTGGAGTAAGGTGGAACGACTGGTAAAATGGACAAAGTTCATAATGCATGAGACTTGGAAAATTCCCTTGGTTTGGATTTTAATGATAAATGGAAGTAACTATGAAACATAATCTGTTTTCATGGGGACTACACATATATTAGGTTAAACTGTGTTGAACTAATAAGGCTTCAAAGAGATAGGGGGTAGGTCAAGATGTAGAGATATGGGGAAAAAGGGTCGGGGATACTCAAGGTTTGGCTGATGAGAAGGTGATTTTTTGTTAGGGACCTAGCCTCCCTAACCCCTCATGTAGGTAGAATAATATATTTTCCATGTATTAAAGGCCAATATTAATAAGGCCTAGTAATAGGGAAGAATAGGTCAAATGTAAGAAGACCCAACAGAAGCTTCCTATTCTAGAAGATCTTCCTCTAGATTGTTCTTATGGTAGATAGATTTAGTATAAATAGGATTCGAGGGCATGAGAATTTTTGTCTTGAGAATTATTGTAATAGAGCATTGCTCTGCTGGAGGTTTCCCCCTTGAAGACAAAAGGGAACATTGTTTCCTATCAATAAAGGTATTATTTTGGTGTTGTGGTTTTATCTATTATGTTATTCTTTGTAGTATTTATGTTATTTTATTGTAATATATCTGGTACCTAACAAGTGGTATCAGAGCACTTTCCTTAGAAAAAACTGTGGGTAAATGTTTTTCAGGGTAGAGACGTATTTTGACATCTTAAATCTATAGTGATCTGTCATTCAACACATAAATCTGCGTTCGGGGAAGCATACACGTAGGAACTACAAGTGGTACTTAAGTGCACATTGTTGGCCACCCTTATAACCCTTGTTGGTACCCCTTCGAGTGGTAGTGCATCAAACAACACATGTATATTGACTGGCCTAGATATCTTGAATCACTCCATAGATAAACCAATTGACCTCTTGACTGCTATAGTGCCACCTAGAATAACAGTCGGGAAGATACTTTCTAGTACTTGGGTAATCAGGTAGTATGACTAAGGGTACGATCTAGCCTCCTTAGTTGGTGCCTTGAGATATTGGGTCAAGTACTATTATTCGACCCTGCATGCATATTAGAGAGATATAGTACAAGTCAAACCCTTGTGTGTAGGTGACCTGAAAACCCTAACCCTTAGGATGGACACAAAATAGAACAAGAATAGACAAGATTTTTTGTTGTGCAACCTTGTCGTCTGCATTCAGGTTGTGAAATTACTACATATTTCTTCTTGTTAATAATTTGGGCATTTCTCCATTGCAGTATTATTCAATTCAGAGTATAAATCTATAGAAGTAAAATGAAAAAATTCTAGCACCCTTATTTCATACCTATCCCATTGGACTCCTCTTTCCATTCTGATCATAGTAATACCTATCATTTTTCAACTTTTTTTCTCTATGGTCCCGACCCCCTTCCGGGCCCCCTTATTTGGGACTTACCCCATTGGATTCCCCTCTTTGCCTTGATCATAATGATACCCTTCACCCATAACCCCTTTTCTATATGTTCCCACCTGCCCCTTTCCAGTTCCCCCCTTCATCATGGCCCAAACCCATAGACAATACCTTGAAGCCTGCGTCAATACCTTGTCCTTTGATTTCACAGAGGCCCGAAAGGAAGTGTGGAAACTCAGTGCCAATATTACCACCATCAATAATAAAATGCATTCCACGATAGACACAAAAATGGAAACATTGAAATGGGACCTCTCTACCCAACATGAATCCTTCTCTACCCATATCTATGCCAAGTTAAATATTACTTGAGACCTTACCTCATCTAACCAACCTTTGCACCCTGAAGGTGAGACTTCCTCCAATTCCCATACTTTTTAGTCCCATCCCTTTCAGCGTGACATACGCATTCCTCAATTGGATGTGAAAACATTTGATGGCTCAAATCCCACTGACTGGGTAACTCAAATGGAACATTATTTCTCTTTGTATGACATTATGGATGTGTTGGCCAAACTATGGTATGGTGTTATCCATGTAGATCAATAACATTGGAAATGGTGGTAATGGAGAAAAAATTCTCGCTAAGGGTATGTGGCTTGGACACACTTTGTTGCAGAGATTTATGAATTCTTTGAAACTGATACCCACCATTTAGGTTGTTTGACAAAGTTGAAGCAACTTTGTAGAGTTGAATACTTTATAGATACTTTTGAGTTCTTGGATTTCCACACAAAGGGCATGTCTGATACTTTTTTCCAAGAATTATTTATCAGTGGCCTCAAGGATGAGATCCATGCCCACATCCTCATGGCTCTCCCCCAGAGTTGGGTGGAAGCTACTAAAATATCTAAGGAAACATAACATGTTATTTCTTCTCAAACCAGAAAACCCTCCTTTATTCCTCACTCTAAACCAATTACTCTCACTCCTCCTTCCACTCCATTGGAGATCTAGAAATTGACCTGTGCAGAAATGGTTGAATGTCAACTCAAGGGCCTTTGTTATAATTGTGATGAAAAATATTTTCTTGGGCACAACTATAAGGAAAAAAATATTAAGAACCAAATATCAATATAGCATAGAAAAACCTCAGAAAAAGTACTCAACGCCTTGAAAAAAATATAATTTCAGATAATAATCCTCTTCGAGGGGGAAACCTCCTTTTACCCCACTTAAATGTTCAAGTCCAAGATGATTAAAAATGAAAATGTCTCCTTGGTATATATAGGAGACTAGGAGGTATAATTACAATTAAGGGCCTAAAGCCAACATAAATAAAATAACATTACTAATATAATATGCCCCAATTAAAGGGTAATGAGCCATTATTAGGGCTTAAAATGCCCCTCCCCTTGAGACAAGTGTTGTCCAAAATGCTTGAGTAACTCTGGATAAAAGAGTCATCTTATATAAAAGAATCATCTTCCCAAGTGGAATCTTCAGTCGGTAGTTTCCTCCATTTAATGAGATACTCTGAAATGGATCTATTCCTTAGCTGTCGAATTCTTGTGTCAGTGATGGCTTCAGGCTCCAATATGATTTTTCCTTCCTCGTCAAGTTCTGTAAATATAGTTTGAACTAGGATCTTGTCGCTTATAACCTTCTTTAAGCATGAAACATGGAAAACTGGGTGTACTCGTGAAGATGCAGGCAGCTCCAATTTGTATGCCATAGTACCAATCTTTTGCAACACCTTATAAGGGCCATAGTACATTAGTGATAATTTATTATCCTTCTTGGATTACTTGAGGGACATCTGTTTGTATGCTTGTAGTCTTAAAAATACCCAATCCCCTACTTCAAAACTTCTTTCACTATGTTGTTGATCTGCTTGTTGTTTCATGCAATTTTGTGCCATGATCAAGTTGTCCTTTAAGATTTGGAGAACTTGTTGTTGATTCCCAATGTGATCTTCCACTGCTTGAACCTTAGATTTTTATTTTAGAGAAGAATTGATGGAAGGAGGGTGGTATCCATAAAGTGCCATAAATGGTGTCATTTTTGTTGCAGTATGAAAGGAAGTGTTATACCACCATTCTGCCAAGGG
>ML779903.1:855556-881066 GCA_009831015.1 Picea engelmannii | reverse complement strand
ATTATGGAGATCAAAGAATTGCTCCATCTGAAGTATCCATGTGATTGGGTCCTTGCCATCAAAATTTCTCATATCAATCTTAGGAATGTGGTTGGTCTTCAAACCAAAGTTGGAGTTTCTCCATTCTTGATTCACCTTCCTTGCGTCCTCATCATGAATTCCATGGGATGCATTTTCACTTTCAGGTGTCTTCTCTGTTACAAAATTTTTCAATACTTCCATGATCTCCCCTTTTAAACCATCCATCTTAGTATCCAACATAGTTTCCATTGAATCCATCTTCTTTTGTGGTTCATTTATGTCCCTACGCATTTCTTCACCTTCATCAAGAGTCCAAGTAGGATTTTCTAGAGGCTTATTTGGTGTAGAAGTTCTGTTTTTTGGTGGCATGTTGGCCAAGTATCACTTTTGAACCTTGATTTTGAGGTGGTTCTGCTAGACAATATTTCTTCTATTGTATCTCCCATGTTTTGGCCCTTCTGTGTATGAAACTTTATTTTATGTAGTTCTCTAATATTTCTTCTCTGCAATGCCACAGGTCTGATCAAAATTGGATGTGCCAAGTGGAATTTATGGTAACTTCCCCACAACTTGCCGATTTTTGGCCTTTCCAGGAGACCCCACTTGTATAGTGTGCCCCACACAAAATAATTGATATAAAATTTTGAAACTCACACCATAAATACTAAAGACTGTCCACGATCCAATGAAACCAGTCCCACTCAATTTGTATACTCTAGGAAGAAGTTATGATTGTTTTACCTGGAACACCTTCTTGAGACTAGTCAATAGGACTAGTCAGATACCCTATCTTACACAGGGTGTATCTACAAATTTAAGATGACCCAGAAGCTAAAATTTTTACCATAGATACCTAACTAATTTCTGTAAATATTCTCTAGAGTTTAGGGTCTGAAACATTACAGAAAAGTGTTTACAGTGAAAATTTCGCAATGACTCAGTTCAGGATGATTCCAAAACCCTATCTTGTACAGGATGTATCTCTAAAAGTATAAGGCCTCAGGAGCTGAATTTTGAGCGCAACGTACCTTGATCCGGCTACTAAATATCCTCCAAGCCGTTCCTTCTGAAACATTGTATAAAACAATTTATAGCAAAAATTCCAAGGTGTCTCAAATTTAGCAGCGAAACCCGAAGACCTTGAGCTCTGATACCATATGTTGAGAACCAAATATCAATATAGCATAGAAAAACATCAGAAAAAGTACTCAATGCCTTGAAAAAGAGATAATTTCAGATAATAAGCCTCTTCAAGAGGGCAACCTCCATTTACCCTACTTAAATGTTCAAGTCCAAGATGATTAAAAATGAAAATGTCTCCTTGGTATATATAGGAGACTAGGAGGTATAATTACAACTAATGTCCTAAAGCCGACATAAATAAAATAACATTACTAATATAATATGACCCAATTAAAGGGTAATGAGCCAATATTAGGGATTAACAAAAAATCTTTTTATAGCCATCTTTGAGGATGTTTTGAAGAATATTTTGAGTATCCCCCTATTGTCAAGTCACCTAAACCCACTGACTTTACTCCACCCTCGAACACCCAAAAGTCGAATTGGTTATTTCCTTGAATGCTCTCATTGGATTCTTTGCTCCCCAAACCCTCAAGATAGTTGGTTATATTAAGCATCGAAAGGTCATCATCCTCATTGACACTGGAATAACCCATAATTTAATTCATCATTGCATTTCCCAAGAAACTAATTGTTATATCTGAGTAGTCAACAACTTTCAAATCATCCCTTTGCCTAGAAAAATGAAATTGAGAAAATTGTTCAAGAATTTCTTGTCCCTGGTGTTATATGTCCAAGTACTATCCCCTATGCTTCTCCTATGGTCATGGTAATTAATAAAGAAGGATATTGGCACATGTGTCCTGACTTTCATGCCCTCAACAAACTCACCATCAAAGAAAAATTTCCCATTCATGTCATTGATGATCTCTTTGATGAGTTAAGTGGTGCACAGTTCTTTGCTAAACTTGATCTTTATTCTGGATACCACCATATACGTTTTAAAGAGGAAGACATTGCTAAGACTGCATTTTTCACTCATGAGGGCCACTATGAGTTCTTGGTCATGTCTTTTGTCTTGTGTAATGCTCCCTCCACTTTCCAAAGCCTCATGAATCATGTCTTCTACCATTTTCTTCATCATTGTTTCTTAGTTTTCTTTGATGATATTATCATCTATATTAAAACGTGGACAACCCATCTTGTTCACGTGAATGAAGTTCTCATCGACTCTCTCAGCACCATCTTTTCCTCAAACAATATAAATGTGCTTTTGGAGCCCTAGAAGTTGAGTACTTGGGTCATATTGTTGGCAAGGATGGTGTCAGGGTGGATCCTAAGAAGATTGAATCTATGAAGGATTGGCCTCACCCCAAGAATCTCAAAATCTTACATGGTTTTATGGGTTTAAAAGACTATTATCGCAAGTTTGTTAAGAATTATAGAAAAATTGTAGTGCCTCTCACTTCTCTTCTTAAAAAGAATGATTTCACTTGGACTCCAATAGTTGATCATTCCTTCCAAGCCTTGAAGGAGGCTATGTGCACCACTCTTTTCCTCACCCTTCCCAACTTCATAAATACCTTTGTCCTATAATGTGATGCTTTAGTGAGAGGAATTGGAGCAGTCCTTATGCAATATGGTTGGCCTTTGGCCTTTACCAACAAACAAATGTCATAGCAACATTTGGGCCAATCATTCTATGAAAAGGAAATGTTGTATATTTTGCATGCAATGTAGCTCTGACGCCCTTATCTATTGGGAAAATGCTTCCAAATTAAGACGGATCATTAGAGCCTCAAGCATTTTCTGGAGCAACGTCTTTCATGCCCAGAGCAACAAAAATGGGTGACTAAGCTATTTAGATATGATTATGAGATCCTTTAAAAGAAAGGAAAATACAATGTGGTTGTTGACGCACTTTCAAGAAAATATAAAGATGAAGGGTCCCTCTTTTCCCTCTCCTTCATTGTATGAAATTAGCTCCAAGATGTTCACCAAGAATGGCTGCAAGATCCCAAAATTTCACATATGAGCCAACAATTACAATCCAATTCTCTAGTTTCCCCAGGGTACTCTTGGAATAATGATGAGCTTGACTACAAAGTCCATTTTTATTTAAGTAAAAAGTCACAAATTAAATCCAAAGTTCTTTCTGAGCTTCATACTACACCCATAGCTAAGCACTCTAGGTTTACCAAAACCTATGACAAGGTCAAACATTATTTGTTCTGGGATGGTATGAAACAAGACATCTACACTTTTGTGGTAGAATGTGATGTCTAACAATGAAACAAGGGAGAAAGATTTAAATCCCCCAGAACACTACAACCACTTATGATTCCACCCGCTATTTGGAGGGATATCTCTATGGATTTCATTGGTGGCTTACCTAAATCAAGCAATAATTCAGTCATCATGGTGGTAGTTCATTGTCTTTCCAAGTATGCTCATTTATGTGCTCTTCAACACCCATTTACCACCTCCACCATGGCTCAAATTTTCATGGATCATATCTTCAAGCTTCATGGCATGCCTCATTATATTATTTCTGAACGAGATCCCACTTTCACCAGCAATTTTTGGAAAGAATTGTTTAGGCTACAAGGAACCCAATTTCATCTTAGCACAACCAATCATCCTCAGAGTGATGGCCAAAATGAAGTTTTCAACAAGTGTTTGGAAACATGTTTGAGGTGTTTTTTATCTGATATGAAAAATCACTAGGATCAATGGTTACCACTAGATGAATGGTGGTACAACACCTCTTACCATACAACTACTCACATGACTCATTTTGTAGGAGTATATGGATAAAACCCACCTTCATTTCTCTCATATATGCTAAGTGTCTCAAAGGTTCATGTGGTTGATCAAACTCTTACAGTTTGAGAGGCTATGATCCATTCCCTCAAAGAGAATTTGGTAATGGATCAGAATCGCATGAAGAAACAAATAGATCAAGGTCATTCAGAATGTCAATTTGTTGAAGGGGACTAAGTGTTTCTTCAACTGAAACCTTGTAAGAAGACTTCACTCGAGGATTAACATTATCAAAAACTTGTACCTAAATTTTATGATTCTTATACATTTCTCAATCATGTAGGGTACGTCGCCTACTAGTTATCTTTTCCAAGTCATTATTGTTGATTAATTGGGTTGGTTTTCATTGATGTCAACCCTTGAAGAAAGTCTGGTAGCGAATTTCTGTAGCACAAAGGTTTGGGTAATGGACCCACGTTTGTTTGATGTATAATGGTATGAATTTTGATATATTTGTAAGTTATACTTTTCTATATGGATAGTACATGCCATTTCATTTCTGGTGGTATGTGTAATGTCACATAACTCCTCACAGTTTGAAAGTTATGGACTTACAAAGTTGAAGGACCCTCATATGATTGACTTGAAGCCCCAAAAGGTAAAAGAATTCAAAGTGCTTGAAAATAAGAAATTATTTAAATAATGAAGTGAAGTAACCAAGTCAAAGAGAATTATTTAAATAATAAAGTGAAGTGACAAAGCCAAAGAGGATTATTTAAATAATAAAGTGAAGTGAAAAAATCAAAGAGGATTATTTAAATAATAAAGTAAATGGAGAACTTTCTAATTATGGAAAGTGGTTATAAGAAGGTTAAACCTAAAATGAGGAAAATGGGTTAAGTGGTCAAGTGGCTATTGCATACATGGACAAGTGGAAAATTGGGAAAATTTGTGCATAAGTGACTATGTGGACAAAGTGGCTATGTGGACAAAGTGTCCTAGAAGATGCTTCTAAGGAAGCTACTTGGAGAGTATAAATAAGAGGCAAGGCTCTCTCATTTCAATCACACTTGAGAATATTGAATATCTATAGCTGACTGAGGTAAACAAAGGATATCTAAGCCGAATTTCAGAGGGAAGGTGAAGTAAAGAAGGCCAAAATTCAAGGGAGGATAAATTCTTATCTACATGTCATCTCACCATTTTCACAATAACGTTTTTTTCTAGAATGATTCAGACCATGAAATTGGGAGTCCATTGAGGAAACATATCCAATTATCTTTGGTACGAATTTCAGCTTGTGGGTCATTTTATTTTTGGAGTTACACTCCATGGAAAATAGGGTTTGTGGCTAGTCCCGAAACTAGTCTAAAACAGATGCTTTGGGTAAAAACGTAGAAAATTCTTCATAAAAGATCTAAATTCAGTAAGAACAAATGTGTTGGTTAGAGTACATTATGTAGTATACTATGTACAATTTTCAGATCAATACAACAAATATTCCATGTGGGGCACTCTCTAAAAGTTCGCTCTCTAGAATAAGACAAAATTCAACAAGGTATGCCATTTTTGGTATAACTCCTTTTCTGAGAGGTTCCGTAGTGACACCTGGAGGAATTGTGTAAAACACACTGAAGAACATTGTGTACTATTTTTAGATCTTTATTAATTATAGTTACATAGTTATGATTATTTCAAGTTAGGGTTGTTGACTAATCCAAAACTAGTCATGTGAGATTAAAGTAAAGTTTGATGAAAATGATAGTCTCTTGTTGTTGAAGTTAGGGAAGGTTTGCAAGTATGTGATCATATACACCAGGTCTATTACAGAGTTATAAATCAGATTTGGATGATAAAATTGATGATGGATTTTGGTTGAGGTACATGTTGGGTACATGGTTGAGACAAGTAGTTGATGAGTTGGCACATACATGAGGTGTATAGTTGATGATGTTGGTACATCTTGATGAGCCATAGTTGATGAGTAGTTGATAAATGATTGATACATACTTGGTACATGGTTGATGCACTTGTTTATGGTACAAGTTGATTAGAAATTGAGGTACAAGTTGACGCATGGTTGATGCATGGTTTAGGTTATTGGTACGGGTTGTTTGGTGCAGGTTGATTGGTACATGTTTACAATAGTACATATCACAATGATAGTGTGACATTGGTTCCATCATTCTACTTATACATTAGGGCGGTTGGATGGGGCAAGGATAGGTGGTTTTAGCCACCTTCTGGTTGTAGGGGTAAAACATAGGGGGTTGTAACCTCCTTCTGCTTGTATGAAAAGAATTGGGGAGTTGGAGCTTCCCACAAGTTATAGCCTGAGAATCTAGGGGGTTGAAGATTCCTTCTAGTTGCAGCTGGAAAACAAAGGAAGTTGGTGCTTCCAATGAATGTAATTCTTCAAGACATATAAGAAAAATCATTCTGTGGTTTTCTCCCACTTTGGGTTTCCACATAAAAACACTGGTGTATTGTGTATGTGTATTATTTTTCATTTGTTCATTGTTTATTTACTCTACAAATAGTGGATGATAATTCTACATTGATATAACACTTGCATTATATGGTTAAAAAGGATTATATTTCTCTATTACTAATTCAACCCCCTCTTAGTAATCCAAAAGTTGGTATCAGAGAAGGTTCCTTCAAAAATTAGTTTAACTACTGAAAGGTAGATCATGGAGAGAAACAACATGTATAAAAATGGAATACCAGAGTTTCATGGATAGACGTATGCATTTTGGAGCATAAGGATGAATACATATATACATGAATAGGGATTTGAAATTTGGCAATCAATTATAAATGGATACACAACACCAACAGTTCCTCCAACAAATGAAAAAGCAATGAAACTCGGTCAGAATAATTCCAAATCCACAAATTCTCTTCTAAATGGTCTTGGAGAATCAGTATTCACCAAAGTTGCACATTGTAAATCCTCTAAAGAGATTTGGGACAAACTTCGAAATATTTATGAAGGAGATTCAAAAGTCAAAGAAACAAAGCTTCAAACTTACAGAGGTCAGTTCGAGCAACTAAAGATGAAGGACGATTAGAACATTGCAACTTACCTTTTACGAGTTGATGAAATAGTAAATGCGATCTTGGGATTGGGAGAATAAATCAAAGAATCTGTAATTGTTCAAAAGGTACTAAGATATCTTCCTATGAGATTTGACCCTAAGATATCAACACTAGAAGAAAGAGCAGATCTAAACTCAATAAGCATGGATAAACTACATGGAATTTTCACAACATATGAAATAAGATCTGAATAGGAAAATACAGATATAAAATAAGCATCCTTCAAAGCATCCAAAAGATAAAAAAAAAAGGGAAATAAAAAATAAAAAGAACATAGCAGAAACAATGACGTCTCGGAAGATGATGAATAAGCGACCAACTTTGTCAGAAGATTGAACAAGGGAACCAACGAAAGGTATAGAGGTAAGATTCCTTTGATTTTTTTTTAATTGTGATGGTATTGGTCATTTTGCTAACAAATGTCCTCATAAGAAAAAGAGAAATGATGAAGGTTACTCAAATAGAAAAAAAGCATGTAAAGGAAAAAGAACCACAAAGAAAGTTTTCAAGAAAAGCTTATGCACCAAATAAGACATCTCATCATCAGATGAAGATGAAGTCTGTGACAGTGAGACATAAAGAGTTCTATTCATGGTAGTAGAAGACTCTGATAAAGAAGACTTAGAATAAGAATATGAAGAGGCCGAAGAAGAATATGAAGAGGCAGAATTTGACTACCGAGAAGAATTGTTGTGTGTCATAGAAGTTATCAGAAGACAAAAGTAGAAAAACAAGAAACTACAAGCAGAACTAGACAAGAAAGAAGACACTCAGGAACTAGAACTAGTGATCACAAATTTGAAGGTTCAAATTGAAGAAGATAAAATAATTGAAGAAGCACTCAAAGAACAACTACAAGGAAGAGACAAGATCATTGGAAATTTGGAAGCAGAAATTGTCACATTGAGAAAGGATCTTTAAAAGAAAAATATGATGAACAACTCAAAAGTTTTGAACGACATTATCAACAGTAAAAAACCTCATCATGACAAGTCTGAACTTGGATGAAATCAAACAGAAAAGGGATCAAGCTCCAAAACAACAGAACAAGAAACATATCCAAAAAGCAATGCAGAAACAATCAAAGGGGATAGGAAGGCCTACAAACAAAATTACAGGGACACTCCTCCACCGAGAAGATTCAGATTTCAGAATCAACGACTGAAAGAAACAGATAGGCCTCAAGAAGAAGAATGATTCATAAGAGTACCTCCTTTCATAAGATATTAAACTCCTAGGTATCAAACTATATTTTTTGGTTTATGTTATGCATGTAATAATTTTGGACATAAAGTTGTGAATTGCAGAGATAACAACAGGAACATAAACAACTTTGAAATCCATACACAAAAGGGTTATCCAAGAAGGCCTAGTGAAACACAGAGAAGAAGTTACAACATGTTTGAATCTTTGAGCACTGAAGTGGAATGCTACAAATGTAAAAACTTTGGACACATGGCCAAAGATTATAGAATGACAGTCCCTCCTACAAAATCACAACAGAACAACAACAATCATAGATAAGAACCTCAGAAAAGGACATGGATAAGAAAATAGAATCAATGTAGAAATGAATAATGCACACTCTCTCTACAAGATAAGATGAAGAAACATGGTTGGTATGTTAAGAGTGGCCATTCAAAACACATGACAGGTGATAGAGACCGGTTTATTACATTGAGAAAGAAAAGAGATGGATTAGTCTCCTTCGGAAATGATTATTCAACCAAAATCATTGGAAAAGGCACAGTCAGAATTGGAAACAAGAATACCAAGGAAAAAAATGTTATACCAGTAGAATATATGAAACATAATCTTCTAAATGGGATTCAAATGTGTGACCAAGGTCATAAAGTTACTTTCAATTCACAAAAGTGCAAGATGAGAAAAGAAGGTTCAGGAAAATTGATTGCAACAGCTAGGAGAACTTCAAGCAACATATATGTATTAAGTGAAATTGTAAATGAAAAGTGTTGCCTAGGAAAGGAAGATGAAAGGTGGCTATGGAACAGAAGAATGGGTCACATACATTTTGATAACCTTTTCAAAATCAACAAAAGGGAAGCAGTTAGAGAAATTCTTGAGATCATGAAACCAGCCAACACTTTATGCAAGCATTGTCAACTAGGAAAGCAAACAAAGACCAGGTTTAAATCAAAATAATATTCAACGAGAAGACCACTAGAAAGTATGCATACTAATCTAGTTGGACCAACTAAAACAAAGGGTTTAAAAGGTGAGAAATAATTTATATTATTAGTTGATGATTACACAAGAATGAATGCAGTTTGCTTTCTCAGGAATATGTCAGAAGATTTTGAAAAATTCAAGGTCTACAAGGAAATGGCTGAAAATGAAATGGATTCAAAAATCAAATGCTTGAGATATGATAGTGGAGGAGAGTTCACTTCAAAGGAATTTATGGAATACTATAGCAGGCATGGAATAAAAGGGAAATTCTTAGTTGCAAGGACACCTCAACAGAATGGAGTTGTTGAAAGAATGAACATGACAGTATAGGAAATAGATCGAACAATGTTAATGGATTCCAAATTGACAGATATATTTTGGACATAGGTAGTGCATACAATAGTTAACATTAAAAATAGAGTAATGCTCAGAAACAACACTGAAAAAACTCCCTACGAGCTATTGAAAGGAAGACCAACAAATGTGAAGCACTTCAGAGTTTTTGGAAGAAAATGCTACATCAAAAGAGAAGATGGCAGAATGGGAAATTTTGATTCTCGTGTGGACAAAGGAGCAATTGTTGGTTACTCAAGTACAAGGAAATCATACAAGTGTTACAACCTAATATTGAATAGAGTTGTGGAAAGCATCAATGCATTAATTGATGAAACATGTAGACAAGAATTAAAGGAAGAAGAAAATGAATCAATGGAACAACTTTACGAAGAAGAAGCAGAAGATGAAAAATAAGTATAAGGGGAAGATGAAGAGGATCTGGTAGAAGCAAAAGAGAAAGTTCAATAAGTGACTCCAAAGACACCTAACAAACGAGTATAGAAGAATCATCCTTCAGATCAGATTATCAGAAGCAAAGATGCAAGAGTTGAGACTAGAAGAAGAATCTGTTCACCAGAACAAACACACCTAGCATTCTCATCTACGATTGAACCAACCTGTTTTGAAGAGGCTAGCAAGGATGGATTTTTGAATAAGGCCATGGATGAAGAATTGGATCAAATAGATAAAAATGACACTTGTGAATTGGTTCCAAGACCAAAGGATCAGAATGTGATCGACACAAAGTGGGTATACAAGAATAAATTGAATGAAGATGGACATGTTAAAGGAACAAAGCTAGATTGGCATGTAAAGGATATGCACAGGTTGAAGGAATCGACTTTGAAGAGACATTTTCCCCATTTGCCAAAATGGAAGAAATCTGATTGATTTTAGCTTATGCGTGCTCCAAAAATATTAAAGTGTATCAGATGGACGTAAAATCAGATTTTCTGAATGAGGAACTTGAAAAAGAAGTCTACATTGAACAACCAGAAGGATTTCAGTTGTCAGAGAACACAGATTATGTGTGACAATTAAAGAAGGCCTTATATGGTCTAAAACATGCTCCTAGAACATGGTACTCTAGACTGGATAAATATCTACAGCAGGAAGGGTTCAAAAAATGAAGTGTAGACAAAAACCTCTACATCAAGGTAACTCAAGATAGTATTTTATCAATTGAAGTTTATTTTGATGATATTATTTTTGGAAGTACTGATGATAGGTTAAGGCAAAAATTTGAAAAGGACATGCAGAATGAATTTGAAATTTCATTACTTGGAGAATTATCCTTCTTTCTGGGTCTTTAGATACATCAAAGCAACCAAGGAATTTTTATTTCTCAAACCAAGTATATCAGATAAATGCTAAAGAGGTTCGGAATGGAAGATTTCAAACTAGTTATCACTCCCATGAAAACCATTTGCAAGTTGAGTAAAGATGATGGTTCAAAGTATACAGATCCGAGGCAATATAGGTCAATGATTGGTAGCCTACTATATATGATAGCATCCAGACTAGATGTAATGCAGGAAATTGGATAGGTGGCACGATTTCAAGTAGCACCAAAGGAATCACATGTATTAGCAGTGAAGAGGATTTTCATATATCTCAAAGGAACAAAAGAGTTTGGATTATGGTATCCAAAAGGAAAGTATCTATCACTTATTGTCTACACAGATGCATATTGGGAAGGTTGCATTGATAGCCGAAGAAGCACCAATGGAGCAACGTTCTACTTGGGTGAGTGTTTAGTATCATGGCTAAGCAAGAAACAATCATCAATATATTTATCTACAATCGAGGTAGAGTATATTACAACATCATCATGTTGTACATAGGTTCTACAGATGAAACAAACTCTGACAGATATATAGGTTGAGTATGATGAGCCCATACCAGTCTATTGTGATAATACAAGCGCCATCATTATCTAAAAGAACCCGGTGATGCACTCAAAGACGAAGCACATTCCAAGCAAGTATCACTTTCTACAGGAACAAGTTGCAGAAAAGAACATCATAATTGAATATGTGGGCAAAAAAGAACAAGTGGTAGACATATTTACAAAACCGCTTCCACGGGAAGCCTTTGAGTATCTTCACCAATGGCTCAAAATTATTTCTACTCCAAAATGAATGCTTTTGAATGCTTATCTTATATGTCTTCTATGTACATGAGGAAGAACCATAAAGAGGACAATTCATGTTGGGTGATCAGATGAGTCAGTTAGGGGGAGAAGCCTAAATGGAAAGATACCTTTTCCATTGATGAAAAAGGGGGAGATATTTATCAGATGCAGAGGATAGAGGCATGGTTCCAAGGGAAGCATTGGTCGCAGAGATGCAGGCATGGTTCCAAGGGGAGCATGAGTGATGTGATTTTAGTATTACATAAGAGTGTTTCCATCAATGCCAAAGGGGGATATTATTGATTAATTTGGTTGGTTTTCATTGATGTCAACCCTTGAAGAAAGTTCGGTAGCGAATTCCGGTAGCACAAAGGTTTGGGTAATGGACCCAAGTTTGTTTGATGTATATTGGTATGGATTTTGACATATTTTCAGGTAAGACTATTCTAGATGAATAGTACATGTCATTCCATTTCCGGTGGTATGTGGAACATCACATAAATCCTCACGGTTTGCGAGTTATAGCCTTACAAAGTTGAAAGACCCTCATATGATTGGCTTGAAGCCCCAACAGGTTAAAGAAGTCAAAGTGCTTGCAAAGAAGAAATTATTTAAATAATAAAGTGAAGTGAAAAAGTCAAAGAGAATTATCCAAATAATCATGTGAAGTGACAACGTCAAAGAGGGTTATTTAAATAATAAGGTGAAGTGACAAAGTCAAAGAGGATTATTTAAATAATAAAGTGAAGCGACAAAATCAAAGAGGATTATTTATAAAATAAAGTAAATGGAGAAATTTCTAATTATGGAAAGTGGGTATAAGAAGGTTAACTCTAAAATGAGGAAAATGGGTTAAGTGGTCAAGTGGCTATTGGATACATGGACAAGTGGAAAATTGGGCAAAGTTGGACATAGGTGACTATGTGGACAAAGTGGCTATGTGGACAAAGTGGCCTAGAAGATGCTTCTAAGGAAGCTACTTGGAACGTATAAATAAGAGGCAAGGCTCTTTCATTTCAATCACACTTGAGAATATTGAATATCTATAGGTTATTGAGGTAACCAAATGATATCTAAGCCGAATTTTAGAGGGAAGATGAAGTAAAGAAGGCCGAAATTCAAGGGAGGATAAATTCTTTTAATGATGCTTTCTAAGGTATGTTATTTACAGATCATCTCACCATTTTTGCAATAATGTTTTTTCTAGAATGATTCAAACCGTGAAATTGGGAGGCCATTGAGGAAACATATCCAAGTAGAGGTGGTACAAATTTAAGCTTGTGGGTCATTTTATTTTTGAAGTTACAATCCGTGGAAAATAGGGTTTGTGGCTAATCCTGAAACTAGTCTAAAATAGGTGCTTCGGGTAAAAACATCATAACTTCTTGATAATAGATCGCAATTAAGTAAGACCAAATGTGTTGGTTAGAGTAAATTCTATAGTATTTTTTGTACAATTTTCATATCCATACAACAAATATTCCATGTGGGGCACGCTCTACAAATTCACTCTCTGGAATAAGCCATAATTCAACAAGGTATGCCATTTTTTCTATAACTCCTTTTCTGAGAGGTTCCAAGTAGTGACACCTAGAGGAATTGCACAAAAGACACTAAAGAACATTTTGTACTATTTTCATATATTTATTCATTACATGTACATAGTTATGATTATTTCAAGTTAGGGTTGTTGACTAATCCAAAACTAGTCATGTGAGACTAAAGTAAAGTTTGATGAAAACAATAGTCTCTTGTTGTTAAAGTTAATAAAGGTTTGCAAGTATGTGATCCTATACACCAGGTATATTACAGAGTTACAAATCAGATTTGGATGATGAAATTGATGAGGGATTTTGGTTGAGGTACATGTTGGGTACATGGTTGAGACAAGTAGTTGATGAGTTGGCACATACATGAGGTGTATAGTTGATGATGTTGGTACATATTGATGAGTCATAGTTGATGAGTAGTTGATACATTATTGATACATACTTGGTACATGGTTGATTCACTTTTTATGGTACAGGTTGATTACAGGTTGAGGTATAAGTTGATGCATGGTTGATGCATGGTTCAGGTTATTAGTACAAGTTGTTTGGTGCAAGTTGATTGGTACAGGTTTACAATAGTATATCTCACAGTGATAATGTGACAATGGTTCTATCATTCTACTTATACATTAGTGTGTTTGGATGGGTAAAGGACAGGTGGTTGTATCCACCTTCCAGTTGTAGCTAGAAAACATAGGAGGTTGTAGCCTCCTTCTAGTTATAGCCAGAGAATTGGGGAGTTGGAGCTTCCCGCGGGTTGTAGCCTGAGAATCTAGGGGGTTGGAGCCTCCTTTTAGTTGGAGATGGAAAACAAAGGAAGTTGTTGCTTCCAATGAATGCAATTCTTCAAGACATATAAGAAAAATCATTCTGTGGTTTTCTCCCGCTTTGGGTTTCCACGTAAAAACACTGGTGTACTGTGTATGTGTATGATTGTTCATTTTTTCATTGTTTATTTACTCTGCAAATATTGGACGATAATGTTACATTGATATAAAAATTTTATTATATGGTTAAAAAGGATTAGATTTCTCTATTACTGATTCACCCCCCTATCAGTAATCCAACAATTCTAAGCTCCATCCTGTTTTTCATGTCTCGTGATTAAAGAAGGTGATTGGAACTAAGTGCCAAAATCAAACTAGTCTCCTTGAGTTGGATGAATACGGCTCCATATGTTTTTAGACACAAGTAGTCTTGGACAAGCATGAGCATCTTCTTTGTCATCGCACCATCAAGGAAGTGTTAGTATAGTGAAAAGATACAACTCCAACAAATTCCACCTGGGAGCCATCTACCATTCTGCAACAATTTGCTCATCTCAATCCTTGAGGAGAAGAATATTTTCAAGGGGGGTGGAATGTTAGGGAACTAACCTCCCTAATCCCTCATGTAGGTAGAATAAGAGATTTTCCATGTAATAAAGGGAAATATTAATAAGGCATAGTAATAAGGAAGAATAAGTCAAATGTAAGAATACCTAATAGAACCTTCTGCTTCTAGAAGATATTCCTCTAGATTGTTCTTGTGGTAGATATATCTAGTATAAATAGGAGTCGAGGGCATGAGAATTTTTGTCTTGAGAATTATTGTAATAGAGCACTGCTATGTTGGAGGTTTTCCCCTTGAAGAGGCAAGCCAACATTGTTTCCTATCAAAAAAGGTATTATTTTGGTGTTGTGGTTTCATCTATTATAGTGTTCCGTCATTATTCTCTGTAGTATTTATGTTTAATGTTATTATAATAGATCTGGTAGCTAACATTTACAGACATGGATATGAAGGGTAGATGCCCAACCAAGGGAGATGTGGGTTGCTTTTCCAAGTAAAAAATGCTATCAGTTATTATGGAAAAAACCTATGTACTTGATGGAAATCAAAAGGTATTTTATACAATTACCAAATGAATAAAGAATGATTTGGGTTTATTATACATATATAGAAATGGGTGCCCCAGTGGAAGATGGCTTGGCTTGCTTGGGGTTCAAGTATTGGAAGTTGACTGATGGAGGTTAGGGGGCCCATGGGTGTGTTTTTGTATTAGGTAAATGGACGAAGGATGAATTCACAGATGGAAAATTGATTTTGGATGGGATGGAGGGAAAATGAAAATGTGGAGATGCATTTAACATAACTAGTGAAATATGATATGTGGATTCCATGAGGAGAAGGTTATCAATATGATGTAAATAAGTATGAGGTTCATTTTTTGAAGTGAAAAAACTATGAGGACTCCACTGGGGAAAGGAAAGAATGAGTGTCGAATTTCTTGGGGGAAAATATGTATGAGACAACTCATGAGGGTGAGAATGATATCCGTTAGTAGTACCAAAACATAGCAGAGGTGAAGATATTTCCATGTTAGGTGTTTTGAACTTAAAGGTAGATGTAGGAGGGTTACACTGGTAAACACAATTGGTCATAGAGGGATTAACTACATGATAGTTTGGGACATATACCTGAAGGAGTCATGGGGCAGCCAAGATTTCATGGGAGATGAGTATGCTTATGAGTACCTGCACACAAAAACCAAATACTTGAAGTGAAAAATGCTTGACGATGAAAAAAATATTATAGTTGTTTGATAAAATAATAGTGAGAAAGAGTACATGTGTTTGGGGGCTTGGTAAGGCCCCCCTGGGTCGATTGAGTAACATGAAAAACAGATTATACCAATGTGTAGATGAGAGATCAAGGATCATGTCGACGCAAAAAAATTGAAAACCAAAGCTCCTCAGCTCCTGTATGGGTGATGGGAAGGTTGGGAGACGGGCATATAAGTGGGTGTGGGGCCCATTATGCCACCACATTTGTACCTATGGTGACATAGATATGGTGTGTTGTGTGGACGTGTTTGAGATATTTTGGGAGACCATAGGAGGTTGGATTGGAGTTGTAAGAGAGTTCAGTAAGAGATTGAAACATCCTATATTTTTTGAATTTTTAGGGTTTTGGGTCGAGGGGCATACAATCATTTTTATGTGAAAATGAGGAGAACAACATGGGAAATCAGTAAATTCCCACGCAGTCCTGTGTGGGTATAACCTACTCTCCCACGCTAAGGGAGTAGGGGAAATTGGGACAATCGCGCCAATCTTTCCACGACTGTCATAAATTCTCCTACACAGATGGTCCTGGTTGTCAAGTTGATAGTTGCATAGGCTTACGCGGATTTTAATGAAATGGTCATGCGGATGGAATGACTGCGAGAGTGTCAATAACATGGATGACAACACAGTTGTATCTCAAACATTTACGCATACTAGTGTGGTTGTACCTAGAATATTCACATTGATGTGCTCGACTGGACCTAGTAATAACTGCATTGACTAGTTAATTTGATTTTTGGTGCAATGATTCGTTATCAAGGGGGTTTTAGATAATAATTATTTGTTTGGATTGGATGCAGGTGACATACGAAAATTTAAAGGATGTCTATTCACTGGAGAGAGAGAGAGAGAGAGAGAGAGAGAGAGAGAGAACCTCTACATGGAGGGGTGTAGAGGAATGTGTTTTTCTGGTGTCAACTAGCCAGATATGGGATATTGAAGTTATTTTACTGCACTCTTATGAGATCATAAGAGGATTTACTGAGGTACTTGATGTGGATGTGGAGGAAAAATTGGTAGGCCTTTATGGTTTTTGGGTAGGAGGTACGAATGTCATCAGATCTTGACATTTATTTTTTGATGAGGCTATCCTTTAGGGACGTAGAGTTGGAGGTTCACCCCTGTATTCTTTGGGGAGTATTTACTTTTGAGTTTGTGCTTTGTCACTGCTTTATTGTGGAGCCACTAATGGGTGGAGCTATAAATATGGTGGTGATTGATTAGTTGTTGATGCGAGGGGTACATTTCATGTTTGTGAGGATTTACGGGTCTCTAGGGACCCACAATAAATATGGTGTGCATTTGGAAGTGGTTGAGAGGCTCTTGGTTGGGAGACCTTTGATTGGGCACATGTGATGCGTGCGTTTATGATGTCTCAGTTGGATCATTGTGCAGTAAAAATATAATGGGAATTTTTGTTTGGATCTATACTATGCAACTTATTTTTGGAGAGGGTGGTGTTCTTGTCCCCACAGGTGGTTTTGGGTCAGCCACCTACCTAAGAGTTGTACCTGATGTGGTGGGCACACATACTGGCTTACCATGTTGGTGGGGAGGTGGGCCAATAATTTACTACTAGTTTTGAGCAGGTCTAGGGGTAGATGTTGCAAGTGATATTGGAGTACCTGTATGATGGTATGGACTATCAGCATGACCTAGACATTGTCCTTCCTCTTAGGGACATTTGGGACCAACAAGGTGAGTACTTATGTATTGTTCTTTGTATTTGTATTATTTTTATTTGATTGAGATGTATAAGATTTATGGTTCGCTATGATTTGCATTCATAGATGTTGGACTGAGAGGGAGAGAGGCATATTTTGTTTGATACTAGGCTCAAGAGGCCTAGAAGGGCCAAGCGAGAGTTGGGAGGCATTGACGATGAGAGAACCCTAGAGTAGGTCCATATCATGCCCATGCTTTTTATGTTGTTGTTGATTTAGAGGATTTGCGGAAGATCTTTGATTGAGTACTGCAGGGCATGCCTAAGGCACGATGACCCCATATCTAGGATGGTGATATCTTGGAGCAGTGCCTAGGGGTGAGGCCCAGATGACGTTTTTTGATACGACATGTTTTTATGGCTAGCGCAGTGGTGTCATGGAATTTTCCACCTATAGGAGAGGTTCCCCCATCTAGTGGGGGACCACCAACAAATCCTTTTGCTGAAGATTTCTTAGAGTTATAAGCACCATATGTACCAAGTGATATGTATGGGCTTACCCCAATTTTTGTACCACTAGGTATAGTGGCATGGACCCCACTTTTTTGGACATTTTAGTACATGATTAAGAGTTGGAATCAGACGTTTTGGAGGATGAGTGGTTTTGTAACTTATTTTTGTGAAACTTGATGGCACCGTATATTTATGATATATATTTCGACAATGTTTCGATTTTCTGTGATATTTTTGATATGTGTGTTGTGATGGTTTGTTTTTTCTTATTTTGACCCTATGATGGTGAGATGAATTATTCTAAATGATTTATTCAAGTGATAAATTCCAATCTAACACTTCATTAGCCGTATAATATGTAACTTTATTTAGATGTATAGAAATATGTGTGAATGTGATGGATTCAAATCTATGGAATAATAATCTAATTTGTAGGTACTTGCGAAATAGGAATGGATCGCGTATGTGATATACATTTTTTAGTTCTAGGATGACAAGATGGGAACTTAAGAGGACACTAAGGTGACGAATTTGAAGTTGAATGGAATCCGCTAGGAGACCAATCATTGTTTCATACTCTGCTTGGTTGTTGGTGGTGGGACCAAAACATATACCACTAGAGTGGAGTGGAACATTTGTAAGAGTGAAAATGGCCCAAGCTGCCAAAGAAATATTTCAAGTCCATCGATTAGAACCATCGGCATACCCAATTTTGTAAGTTGATGGATTATTTTTCTATCAAAACAAGGACAAAATATCAAACATATGATTGGAAGGTTTGAAAAAATATTAAAAACACTAGAAATATATACATGAAGAAACCTAAGGTAGGGTGGATACACTAGGGGTAAAATTCCTTTAAGTATAACCTATTGACAGGATCTTTGAGGGTAGAGCCTTCAAGGTGGCCCAATATGTAGGCTCCCTTTGTAAGGAAATTTCGGATGATAAACAAGCCCCACTAGATGGACTCAAATTTATCATGGCCTAGGGTATCATGGGTGATGTCATAGGAAAAAACTGAATCTCCTTCATTAAATGAGCAAAGGTTGACTTGGTGATCAAATATTGTTCTGGATCATTTATTGGTTGCCTCATTGTTTTGCAAAGAGGATTTTTGGTCCTCATCTAGAGATTCTAAGGAGAGCAATAATTGCTCCATAGGGGTGGTGCCAGGCAGTAGTTCGACTGCAGTTTGTAATGTGGGGATATCACACTTTATGGGTAGTATGGATTTGACCGCATGAAGAAGGTGGAATGATGTGAACCCAATGGCATTTTTTACTATAGTGCAGTATTCCCATAAAAAAGAAAACAACATGTGATGCCAATTATTTTTGTGTTTCTCCATGATTTTTTGTAGCATGGTTTTGAGGATATTTTTGACTTCCTCAACTTCCCCATTGTGACTCCCCTAACTTCAAAGATATATCCTCGAATACATCATTCTTAAAATGTTTTCCATGGTCAAACACAAGTTATAGAGGGGGGAGGGGATGAGGGATGGCATGCTTAAAGAATAATCGAGCCATGGTATCTGTCATGTTGTTGAATGTAGGAATATCTTTGACCCATTTGGTGAAGTAGTCAACTGGAAATTTGATGTATTTGTGACCATTGTTGGAGGGGGGGTTGTAGTTCATAAATTATATGCCCCATTTTCAAAAGGGGCATGCCATGAGAACTGGATGAAGGGGGGGTGGTGGTGCTCTTGATTTATGTGTGTATAGTTGAAATTTATCACAGTGCTTAACTGCATGGATGCAATCATTAAAAAAGGTGGGCCATAAATAACCATCCATGACCACTTTTTGGGCGATGGACATACTGGAGAGGTGTCCTCCACAGGCACCATTGTGTTAATCATTAAATAATATATCTATTTCCTTAATGGTGAGATAGCGATAGAGTATGGTATCATCCCCACTTTGATAAAGAACATATATAATGAAGATATATCAAGGGGCTTAGTAAGATATACATCGAAGTTCATTGCGAGAGAGATGAGGGACGAACTTCTATGTACGCAGGTAAGTGAGGATGTCTCCATACCATGGGTCATCAAAAGAAATGAAGAACAAATGTTCATCTGATAAGTTCTTATTGATAGGGTCTCTTTGGAATCTGATGGGAAGTTGAATATCAACTCTATGAGAACAAGAGCCTTCTTTCTTTTAGGATTTGTGAAATCTGGATCATATTCCTAGAGGATTATGATCCATCGAGAAAATTTGTCATTAATTTGGCACCAACTAAGTAAGCAATGCATGGGATTGGAATCTACCATGACTTTGGTAGTGTGAAGTAGGATGTAATGACACAGTTTTTGGACTATGAGAACAACTACCAAGGCCAATTTCTCTTCATGATTGTATTTCAATGGTGGCCCTGAGAGGTTTTTATTTATGTAATAAATGATGTGCTCATGCTCGTCATCAATTACTTGGACCAATATTCCTGTGACTAAGACCTCTGAGGCATAAATGTACAAGACATAATCCTTGTAGAAGTTTGGGGGACTAATCAAGGGGGATTTACTAAGTACGTCTATCAAGGAATCGAAAGTTGTTTGGGCATGTTGATCCCATCTGAATGGGATATCAAAATGTATTAAGAGTAAGAATCCATGGGTGTGAGTTGCATAATATGGAACAAAGCGGCGTAGGAAGTTGGCCTTTCCTTAGAGTCTTTGCAATTGGAAGAATATACATTTTTTTTTAGGGGGGGGAATCTTGTGAACAAATTGGACCTTGATCGGGTCAACTATGTTTCCTTGTTGGGAAACGATAAATCGAAGTAAGCGCGTGGCTTTGACATAAAAAATTCTCTTGAGGGGGTTCATATGGATGTTACATTGGAAGCATATTTGAAAGATAATTTTCAAGTCTTCCAAGTGTTGAGATCGCTTATTGGAACGCGTAGTGAGGTTGTCTAAGTAAGCCAGGATGATATGTGTAAGATCATTGAAAAGATATGTCATGGCTCGTTGGAATGTGGTGCCAATATTTTTTATCCTGAAGGGCATGATGTGATATGAAAAGGTGCCCCATGGGCTAGTAAATACACTTTTTTATTGATCTACATAATGGATCTGGATTTGATTATAGTCGAGGAATCCATCCATGAAGGAGAGGACTCCATGCCCGATGCAAGCATTGATAATATAATTAATGAAGAGGGTGGTAAAGTTTTATTTGGGACATACTTGGTTAAGGTATTTGAAGTCAGTGCAAACCTGAATGGTTCCCTTCTTTTTGTTTACATGAACAAGATTTGAGACCTAGGAAGTGTATGCAATGGGGTAGATGAGCCCAACAAAACATAGTTTATTGATTTTGGCTTTGATAACCATGGCTTTGGAAGGATGTAATGGTCATTGATTTTGAAGAATATTGGAAACATTAGGCCACGTGTCAATTTGATGTTCAATAATGGTTGGGTTGAGCCTAGGAATTTCTGTATATGACCAGTAAAAGATATCCCAAAACTCTTGAAAGGGAGATTTGTAAGATGTGACCTCTTTGAGGGAGAATGCAGTGTCGAGAGTGATCTCTTCGACAATTTCAGTTTTGATGGAGATTTCTATTTTTATGGTTGGGGGGATGTTGGCCATGTTCCCTTCCTCAAAAGAGTCAAGGGTGGGGATTGGATTTTTGAACCAATCAACATGCCCTGGAGGAATGGAGTCTTTGGTTTCGATTGCACACACATGGGTTTCCATGTTGGGTCAGAACGCCTCTTGTGACAGGAGGAATGTTATGCGATGCATTGTGTCATAATAGTAATCAGGTGTTACCATGATCTCTAATATATCTTCATCTAATTGGAATATGTTAGAGTACAACTAATCATCAGAAGTGTGAATGGATATGTGTGGCATTATGATGCCAAGTGTTTAATCCAAGTTGTGTATGGAATTAAGGTTTATGGAAGTTGTGTATGTTCAATATTTGTAATCAGGTAATGTTTTTGAATATTTAAGAAAATCTTCTACTGGAACAGGTGGTTTGATGAGAGGAGGGGAGGAATCTTTGCTATATGAAATGTACCATATATCCACATATGTGTGTAGGTCATACTCACTAGGTGGAGGAAGAATATCACTTGGAGGACCTGTTGGTGAATTAGGAAGATTTGGGGGTAAATTTTTTTATCGCCATGTCATATGCACTAATTGCGGGACTAGGGGTAAATATTCTTTATCCAAAGAGGGTATGATGGGATTAACCTAGGGGGGTAATGCCAAGTTTTGGGAAATTGATGTTTGAAGGGATGTTCAGACATTTTGAAGGGAATTCATCCGATGAACCATGTATTCGACAATGAGGGGGAACATATGCATAAAATGGTCAACTTGATCACATAATGTGCATGGGAACCTTATATGTTCATTTACTGACCTAGAGATATAACATATGTCAGTAGTTTTAGTGTAATTGGGGGGTGTCTGAGCGGTCTCAGGAAAATATTTTTGTCACAATGTTAATGATGCTTCCCAGAACTAGGGTAAGTCTTAGCAATGATGAGTGTAATGACCATACTCTAAGCATATGGTGCATGTAATGTTGGTGTGTAGAACTTTCTTACACAAGGGAGAATGCTTTGTAGTAGTGGTGGTAGTCGAAGTGACTAGGGTAGGGAGAAATGGTGACACATTTCAGAGTTGAATTAGATTATTTTTGTTGGGAAATAATACCCTACGGACTAGCAAACTAGGGCTAGGCTTGCATGCAGATTTTGACCGTAAAGAAATGACCTTTTAACCTACCACCCAAAACTTAAACCCCTCTTTCACGATATATGCATGGAAAGGAACTACTAACCCTTTTACTGATGTTTGGTGTAGATCCTCCGTTGCGCTCTTGACCGCTTGCTTGCACCGCTTCTTCCAAAGTTATCCTGCAATTAAAACACACAACCACGCATGCATGCTACTTTTCTACTTGAGGGTTAGAAATTAAGCATAAATTACATAAACCACATATAACTCATGCATTGGGACGGGAAAAGTAATCTTTTATTATTTTCGAAATGAATCAACTTACAATAGAAGTCGAGACCGGCCACCGCTCCTTGATCCTGATCCTGGGTTCCTCCTCTTCTTTTGTCCTCCAACTGCTTTGCGTTAATTCTCCTTAGGCTTGAGGAAAGGCTAAAGGGTTGGGACAAATGGATTCAGAAAATGGGCAGAGTTTCTTCGCTATAATTTTCCTCCTCCAAATAGTACCCCTACCCCTTCTTTTATAGGCTAGAAGGAGCTAGGGTTTTGGACGAACTCTCGGCCATGCATGGCCTGGAGTTTCAGTTAACTTTCCTATTTTTGAGTTTTGTTAGGTAAACGCGGGCTGTAGTAGGCCTGCCAGCGTTCACACGCGTGCAGTAGTGGGTTAGGGCGCGTGTACCTTTACCCAAGAGGATTTTCAAAGAGATTGTTCAGTAGATGTTTTGGAAATGAAGGGATATGAGTTGGCCTGATGCCAGGTAAACATGTGTGGTGAAATTTAGGGTTATAACAGATGCCCCCTAATGTGTGAGGTCAGAAGAGCATCTGATGGCCGAAATACATTACCAATCTTTTACCAATCTGTACTGATATGCTGAATGTGGGAGCCCAAGAATCAGGAACCAGGAGGTGCCGTCTGCAAAATACCAAATGTCTCACCGAGGTGGGCATACCCATGCTTGGGATAAAATAGAACCATGGCTACCAATCAAATACATTGTATATCCATGTCAAATAACTAAAAAGAGTAGCCACGAATAATACACAGCGGAGCTACATCTCGAAATCAGAAAGATATACATATAAAGTATCCATCTCCCAGAAGCTGATTCGGCCTGATGGCTGTATTTCAGAGCTCAAGCAACAACTTCAAAATATTCTAAAACTCGGGTAGGAGTGTAATATGAGTGTACGACTGTACTACCCAAAGGTCTTCGATGGCTTGTCGGTTATGGATTTGATAATCTTGATGATCGGACTGAAGGCTTCAGTGATTTCGAGCAAGGACTTGATTGGACATTTAGGATGGCCGGGTATGTGGATAAGAGACATATTGCAGAGGGGCCGACTCAGGCTTAGCGACAAACTTCCCTTGGAAAATAGCATGACAAGTGATAAGACTCAGGCAGTATATCTATTAATCATAATTCTATGAAGCAGGAGGCAACACAAACTCTCCATATGTTTGGAAGAGTAAACAAATGGTGGAGGACACAACTCTATATAGCGAGAAAAAGATTCCTAAGGTCGTACTACATCCGATAGTATGATGATCAAATGGACAGATGTGCTTTATCCAAGGGAGACTCATTATGCTGCCAATAAAGAAAATACTTTTCCCATCCTCTTTTTGGGGTATATTTGATTTTTTTTTTCTTTTTGATGATTTTGAAAAAGAATAAAGGAATATTACGTTACAATGGAGGAACGAGTATTGCAAACATACAAGCTCAAGGCACAAGGACAAGACTGATGTTCTAAGGAAATGATACTTGGGAAAAATCCTCCAGCGGCCAAAGGTGTTAAGACGCAGAAGCAAACTGTTACAAGGCTGAAGGGTAAGATAGGCAAATGCGGTTGATAGAACACACAATGGTAACATCCTTCGATGTAAGTTTAATGAGCCCAGAGAAGGGAAGCTCGGTGGTTTTTCATATTTAGAGAGTCTGAAAAAGCATAAAAGGGGGCTCCATTGGGGTACCTTTTTCGACAATAGTCTAGTTGGTTCGAAAAAGGGATAAACTAGCACCAATTAGACGTCAATTCAAAACCATTTTAACAAGTGTGAAAAGGACAAGATCACTCGGCTATTTTTTCACTTTTAAGGAGTCTGAAAAAAGCTTAACTATGGACTCCATCAGGAATAATATTCTGGACCAATTTAACGAGTGTGAAAGAATAAGGTCAGTCGACGATCTTTTCAATTTTAGGGAGTTTGAAAAGAGCTTAACTATGGACTCCGAGGGGGTTTCTTTTTCGTAAATTTAGTCCCTCGGGCCCAAAAGAGGAATAAAATCTTACCTGAGGACACTCTTCTAAAGAATGGGAATTCAATAGAGTATTCCTTTGTTCGTACAGTTGGCCGTCCAGACCGAAAAAGGGGTAAACTACCGTCGGATAGACGTGACTTCAAATTTCAGTTTAACGAGCATGAAAGACCACAAGATCGCTCGACAATCTTTTCATGTTTAGAGGGTCTGAAAAGGGCTTAAAAGGAGGCTCGTTATGTTTTGGGAGTCCGGAGGGTAAGTCAAAGAGTGAAAAAGACCCATGCAAATGAGGCTCAAACTCATATTCAGGAAAGACTATACGGACTCCCGAGCCTACAGTGTTGTTAGAAACGGCATGGACACCATAATGCAACCAGGACCTACCTAGGGCATCCATGTTTTGGTAAGCTCTACCACCAAGTTGCGACACTTCTAGAGAAGATATGACGGTTCCGTGTCACAATCGGATGGGATCGATCCTATAGAATACAAAAAAGGCAACGATATGCAAAAGTTGGGGTGATAGCCTAACCTATATGCTCAAGTTGATTTTTGAAAAAATAATTTTTTTATGGACCGTCAATATTTTTTTTTTTTTTTTTTCGAAACTCAA
>ML779903.1:824466-845458 GCA_009831015.1 Picea engelmannii | reverse complement strand
TTAAGTGCTAAATGAAGCAACAAAGGGAAAATGCCAACAAGCACGAAACCAAGAAGACAAAACAAAATTCTGGCTTAAAGCATAGATCACAAGGAATCAAAGCAAAGATACACAATGGAAATCAAGAAAGCATAGACTCCTACGCTTGTCTAAAAACCATAAAACAATTTTTTTCTTTTTTTATCTTTTCTATCAACTATCAACTAAGAAAAAACAGGCTAAGGGTAAGAGGCCCTAACCTACTGACTATTCAACCCTGGGCTCAAACACCTGAGAGGAACACTTCTCACCACAGGAGGGGATGACTGCCCCACCCTGATTGAAAAGCAACCTGTCAAAGCATGCCTCTATTACTGAAACATCACGCGTGCAAACGCATGCTGAGCTACAACAGAGCGCGTGTACCTGCAGGCTACACTTGTACAAGCCACATGTATGTGTAAACTACCAGACAAAAATAAACACAGGCAGCCCAGACCAGGAAGAGGCCTCTAGTATTGATAACCAGGGTCTCTTAAAGGCTTGGATGCTTCTTCTTAACAGAAAAGAAAAATAAATGCAAGGAATAACAAAACGCAATAAAGCAAACTGAGACAAGACTATGAACCAACAAGACTCAGACAGGATCTAGAAAGCCCACTGAGAATGTAAAATTCTGACAGGGAAGAGGAGGACTGCCTCTCAAGCTCTCTAACTCCTACACGCTACTGAAACCTCTGCAGCAAGCGTTCACACGTGGGCTATAGAAGGTTAGGGGATGGGCACACACATGCAGGCCTTCTGTAGGCCGCGTGTACCTATGTGTGTCCCAAAAATTGTTGTCAAGCAACAGTCAAGGAAAAATGGTATAAAGAATCAGGCTCCCTGCTAACTCAAGCCTTACTGAAAAAGACAGGTAAAGAAACAGAAAATCTAATCTCTTAAACTACCCAAAAACTCAACTAAATCTGGAAACCCTAAAGAGTATATCTCCCCAGTGGAGTCGCCAATTCTTTTGTTGGGAAATAATACCCTACGGACTAGCAAACTAGGGCTAGGCTTGCATGCAGATTTTGACCGTAAAGAAATGACCTTTTAACCTACCACCCAAAACTTAAACCCCTCTTTCACGATACATGCATGCAAAGGAACTACTAACCTTTTTACTAATGTTTGGTGTAGATCCTTCGTTGTGCTCTTGACCGCTTGCTTGCGCTGCTTCTTCCAAAGTTATCCTGCAATCAAAACACACAACCACGCATGCATGCTACTTTTCTACTTGAGGGTTAGAAATTAAGCATAAATTACACAAACCACATATAACTCATGCATTGGGACGGGAAAAGTATTTTTTTATTATTTTCGAAATGAATCAACTTACAATAGAAGTCAAGACCGACCACCGCTCCTTGATCTTGATCCTGGGCTCCTCCTCTTCTTTTGTCCTCCAACTGCTTTGCGTTAATTCTCCTTAGGCTTGAGGAAAGGCTAAAGGGTTGGGACCAATGGATTCGACAAATGGGCAGAGTTTCTTCGCTATAATTTTCCTCCTCCAAATAGTACCCCTACCCCTTCTTTTATAGGCTAGAAGGAGCTAGGGTTTTGGACGAACTCTTGGCCATGCATGGCCAGGAGTTTCAGTTAACTTACCCATAGCTTTTTGTCCTAACGACAACTTTCCTATTTTTGAGTTTTGTTAGGTAAACGCGGGTTGTAGTAGGCCTGCCAGTGTTCACACGCGTGCAGTAGTGGGTTAGGGCGTGTGTACCTTTACCCAAGAGGATTTTCAAAGAGATTGTTTAGCAGATGTTTTGGCAATGAAGGGATATGAGTTGGCCTGATGCAAGGTAAGCATGTGTGGTGCAATTTAGGGTTATAACAATTATGTAATTTGGGTAGTCTAGGGTAGGGATTGGTAGGGTGTCCAAGTGTGGTGCAAAGTGCACATGGTGGTTGGACTCAGGTTTGAGGCATGGCCCCATTATTTTTCTTCTTTCCCCCACTGTTTGTATACTTTTCGCCAACTATGTGACCGGTTGGAGGAGTTAGTGTTTCAAGCATGACATGCATGGGAAAAGCCTCCAACTATGGTGGGAGGGATGGGACCCATACCAAATATGGTTAGTCAAGATACCAAAAAGGTATGGTGATCACCATGTTAGGAATGGTAAGGGTATCTTCGACCTGATAGGAAGACACTCCATGTAGTGGATAAAATAAAGGTATTTAAGTTATTCCTTGAGGGACCATTTGCCAAATTGGTATTTGGATAGTCATAATGGGATTCTCTAGAGGAGATTTCAATGTAGTTGTATCAGGGATAGGTTGAGGTGTGGGTTATTTTGAGGATAGTTCATCACTTGATTCAACACCATCTGATGAAACTACACAAACTTGGGTGGAATCTGTGGGAGGGAGGAGAGGTGGATTTCCTTGGTAATAACCTAGAAGGGATGGATCCCTGAAGATTATGAGTCCAATGTCTATGATTTGTGAGATATATGAACTGGAAAGTATGAGAGATAGGAAATTATACATGTTACCCGAATGATTGGGTTCATAATCTATTAATTGGTTAATAGTGGAAATCTTCCCATTATGCAGGAAGAGCATGGTATGGAATACGGTTGAAGCTACAGATTTCATGGAATACATGTAACTATGCCCAAATAGAATATTATAATCTAATGGGGCATTAATGAATTCAATATCAATCAAAATCATCTTTCCCCCAAATTCTACATGAACATTTTGGTAGAGGCCTTCTAGTTGCAATGGATGACCATCAATTCCCTAAGAGTGATGGCCGAAGGGATAAGCTCAGGTGAGCCAAGTTGTTTCCATATATTTTTGGACATGATACATGTGGAGGCCCCTTCAGTAACGATGCATTGATGGATTGTTAAATTCCTGATATTGACTGGGATATAGAAAGACGCTAAAGAAGGGAGGTGTGGTTTAGTGTTGTCCAGGTCAAAGGTAATTAGGTGGGTATCATATGGGTCAAATTCCCCTAATGTTGAGATCAAGGCCTTCCTTTGCAAAGGACAAGTTTTTAGAACCTCCAAAATAGACATGGTTGCAGGAGATTGGGACAAGTCATTGAATAAGGTATAGAGATGGGCTACCCTAACATGTGTATTGTGTACATTCCACCATAGAGGTACGCAAGGTACATGTGTGGTAGACTCCATGCTAGGACATGGGATCCTTAAAGGTTGTCATGTTGGTAATTGGGATGATTCTACATGGTTGGATTGGGACCAAGAAACACACCATATTGACGATTGTGTGTTTGGAGGAGGATATCCTCTTCAGTGGTGAGGAGAATACTATGATTTGCAGGGTTCCCAAGTTGATCTAGACCTATGTTAGTATACTTCCCCATATGTTGTGGGGTAGGGCCAGTGTCTTGATGAGTATTTATCATTCCTTGATGTGGTATTGGGTTCTGAAGAATCCTTGGCTTTTGAGGTTGCAGATAATTTTTTGGAACCTGTGGAGGGCCTTGTGGAGCAAGGGCTCTTTATGTGTTCATGGTTTCTTTCATTCACTTGTAATTAGATATTTGGGACAATGGTGAGTATAATTCCCATATTCACTACACAATGTGAAAGGAAAATTGGTTTGAAGGTTATTGTTCTTCTATTGGTGTTTTTGGTAGTTGGGGTTTCCCCCATTCTGGTTCTGATTACTAGCATTCTAAGTGCCCTCTGCCTGAGGATTTTTTTATTGGGTGTTTCCCCCTTGTCCTTGGTTGGATTTATTCTTATTCTTCCCTTTATTTTTGGCATTATTTGATTGATTAGGTGGATTTTTCATAATCTCCTTTTCAAAAGCTTGAACATGTTGTATGGGAGAGGGTTGAATGAAATTGACACATGCCTTTTTTTGTCCTATTGGTGGGGCTATAGGTTGAGGGGGACTGGATAATGGATAATATGTGTTACTCTTTGGGGGAGGTTTGTATTGATTGTAATAGGTTGATGCCCCTCATCCAATATTGGGTTTGTATGATGGGGCCAATGATGGGCCTAGAATCAATGTTGAAATTGGATTCGCTAGTGGTGTAGGGGTATGTCCTCCCATTGTGGGAGTTGGAGGGACCATAAAATTGGGGTGAGGTACAAGAGGGGAATAATGTGGAGTCCCTCCATATGGGTTTGGATACTGGTTGAAACCAAACATGGCTACTAGTTGGCCATAAGGGTTGAAATAGGTCATGGACTTAATTAGACTGTTTGGAGCATGTGATGCTCCCAGTTTGTCTTGACCAAATGGTAAAGGATGAGGAGCATATGGTAAAACCAAATAAATGTACCCAAATTGAGAGTAAATAAGAGAAAATTGTTATTCCTTGGTGATGGATTTGTATTCAGTTTGAGGCATTTTGGTGGCCACATCCTTGGCAATGATTGGGACTATTGATTTAAGGAACCAATATAGTCTTTGTTTGGGGTAATGTCAACCTTACATAGGATTTTCCTTCTACGCCATTCATGGATATGATCTATGATATGAATAGCATTAGTTTGTTTTAATTCATAGAGAATGTCTAAACCAATATCATGGAGAATAGGAATTTGGAAAAAGTAAAGGAAGGCCTTGGGAAACGATTGAAAGGTCATATGGGACCCTAATTTCATATCCACATACCATTTTGCAAATGGAACGGTGAGGTTTCTTTGGAACAATGGTAGGTGAATG
Organism: Picea engelmannii; assembly: GCA_009831015.1. NCBI lineage: Eukaryota > Viridiplantae > Streptophyta > Pinopsida > Pinales > Pinaceae > Picea > Picea engelmannii. The sequence continues at coordinate 840,772 of ML779903.1, read as the reverse complement.
GAATATTCCATGATGTTATTAGAGGAGGACTATAGGTGAAACATCATGATGTGATTACTAGGGTCCTCACATGGTTTCCCTTCAAACTTAGGGTTGTATAAAGGTAATTTTGTGGGCATGTTGGGCCACATGACATCATGTAAGGTAAGATCATTCATGAGCTTGGTCAAATTTGGAATGTTTAGGGATTCCAAATATGGAAAGATGGGAGTTGGTCCAGCCATGGTGTGTTGTGGTTGAGAACTGGTTCCTTGCAAGGAAGGTTCAAAACTCATTCCTTGATTTTAAGGTTGAGCTCCTACTCCTTGTGAAGGAGAAATAATAGACGGGTTGTTTGGGATGTTTTTGCCCAGCTAGGTATAAATGAGAGGTTGATCCTAATACTATTTCACCCAAAGGTGAATGGGAAGGTTGAGCCGAAGTGTTGGAAAAATTTGGGATACCTCCCAGTATTGGTGGGAGGTTCAGTAAGCATTTAGAATTGAAAGAATTATGTGGTTCCCCTATGATTATGGACTAGCTAAAAAAAGTGTGTGAATAGTGATGAGAGAAATAAATGAACAAATTCTTTTGTATTTTGTCTACTGTAAAAATATCACACAAAGATACATGTAATCAATAATTAACATCATACATAAATAAACTAAACGTATAATGCAGGCTAGGTAGGTTTATCTACATGGGGGAATACAAAAATAAAATTCTATGTGTCCTAAAGAGTTAGCATCCTTCCTCTCGACAAAGAACTGGGCCTTCCAAAGCACTCAACAATGGGGCATGAATCCAGCAGAAGAGGAATTAGTGAAGGTATGAATATCTAGTTATGATGAGGGGTAATGGGGGCATATCTCAAAAGTACTGGCGATATTTCACAATTGTCGTTCAAAATATGACTAAGGTGTGATTCCATCCCACAATCACCACTTGGGTGTAAAATCCTAGTTTTGGTCACTAAGTTACCTTGATCAAGCGCAATAGGGGACTCTCGACTTAATAAATTGGTCATGGACCGAGTAACCTCCCAAGAGCTAGGTGGCTCAAGGAGGCACATGTAGAACAAAAAGACCTCAAAACTTTCCGCTTCACGGGTATCTCCCTACCTTATGGTGTTGGAATGCTTGAATTGGAGGATTTTGTTTCCTATTTTGTCAAATTCTAAGTTTCAAATGTGAAAACAATAACAAGGGGTTTCTTGGATTCCTACCCATGAGATCCTAACTTATACTAAAAACTTATTTTTCACCCCTCCCGTGGAGGTTTAAATGAGTTTTTAATGGTTGATTTTATGATGAAATAGGTTGAGAGATTGGGGTCATGGACCAGTCTCATTGATCTTAAATGGTGTGCTTTGAACAATTTCCAAATATATCTTGAGTCTTTCTTATCCTCCTAGATTTCTTATGAGTGTAGGGCCGAGACAATACTTTGAACTCAATTATCCAATAGAAACTTTAGTGTGTGGTAAGTGATTTTGTGTGTAATAAGTGAGATGGTGTCAAAAAAATATTTAATAAGTTATAGTACAAGATTGTAAGATGTGGACATCATGGGTTCCTTTACAAGTCTTGTTTAATTAACCTCCTAGATGTTTTTAGACAAATATTGTGGAATTCAAAATCCCTAGCTCACTAGAAATGTGGACATGTGGGTCCTTACTAATATTTTAACTCCCTGGGTTGTTTTTTAATCTAAGAAAATTGAAACTCAACTAGATTACAAATCATGTGGAAATATGGGTCCTTACTAATATTTAAACTACCTAAATTGTTGCTTGCTTGATGAAAAAAATTGAAGCTATCCTAATTTGCAAATATTTTGGCATGCATGGGCCCTTTACAACTTTAAGGTTCATTTCATTTATCCAAAGAAAACTAAGAGGTGCCCCAAGGGGATTTGTCCTCTCCTAAATGATGATTTTCTAGAGAGAGATGGAACTTATTTAGCCACCCTTTTTTTATTTCCCAATATCACTCAAAGGAGTGTGAGGGAAATAACATACTATGAGTCACAATTGGGTCCTAGTCCCGAGTGATTAATAGTTATAAAAGAAAAATATTAACTATGAATTCAAATGCTCTAATTAGCCATCCATGTGGCAACAAAAAAGGAAAGAGTTATGGTTCTTTTTAGTCCTTTTACTATCTAGGTTGGCTAATTATCTATGCAATAAAGAATTAAGTATGATTCGCCTTCTTTACAAAGTGATGGAAATAAAGTCCTAAAGTCTACTTGATGAAACCAACTCAAAAATATCTGCAAATAATGAAAAAATAGAGTTTTTCATAGCCTGTGGAAGTACCAGTCATGCCAACTTCACAAAGTGTGTTGGAATACTAAGAGGGGGGTGAATCAGTATGAACCTAACAATTACTTTTAATCACAATATAAAACCTCCAATAATGTTCAATAGTTTTTCATTAGCATTCAATATATCATCAAGACTATAATTCAATGCAAAAGCATCACATAAACATAGTACACGAGAATTTTACGTGGAAATCCAATGCAGGAGAAAACCACAAAACAATTTTCTTATTTATCAAAGAGTACATTCATTGGAAGAACCAAATTCCTGTTTCTCTAGCTACAACTGGAAGGAAGCTCCAACCCCCTATTTATAGGCTTCAACCTGAAGGAAGATCCAACTCCCTAATTTATCGACTCCAACAAGAAGGAGGCTACAACCCCCTTTCCTTGCCCCGTCCAATCGCCCTAAAATATAAATGTAGAACAATATGTCACTATAACTGGTAATCTATTGTTTCTACTATTTCTGATACTTCTATTGTTGCTATTGACTTCATTATCTCATCAATATTGTAACCACACATACCTCATACCAAGATCCACAAGAGAGTACTCCAAGTTCTTATGAATCACTAAGACATATATGTTCCTGATTGTTTCAGAATACACACCCTAAGATACATAGGAAGACATACATTCAATATGTAGATAACCTGTGTTTTAGATCTTTGATATTCAACAAATTTTCTCACAGGTCCACGACCCATACACTACATGCTCGCTGATGTCTGTGCTTTTCCACACTACAACTTGTGGATGTCCTCTCTTTTCCTCATGAAACTCGTAGATTTATGCAAGGAACCTATATCTATAAATTTTCTTTGTACACTTGACTCCTGCAAACTTATACCTTCATTGGACTTCATTGACTTCCTCTCACTACCTTAGATCTGCCAAACTGTATTTGCAAAAGTGATTTTCCAATTGACTCTTCTCTTTGTTTTAATGAGGATCTCATGATGACATGAAACTCACGTAGGATCTCATGATGTAATGACACTCACATCCAACTTGTTAAATTATGTTTATAGTTACTTTAACATGCATCTGACATGAATCTTGTTGACTTCTGTTTACATCTACTTTACCTTGACATGAAACTTGTTTACTTTTTTTCAAGGGTTCACATCAATGAAAACCAATCTTTCAACAATTCAATGACAACCAATCTTTCAACAACTAATATTTCAACAATCTCCCCTTTTGGCATTGATGGAAACACTTAGACATGGTTGATGGAAACACTCATGCTCATGTTGGTTCCCTCTATCTTCATGCCTCTTCTCTTCATTTCCATGCCTTTATTTGTCTCTCCCCCTTTGACATCAATGGAAATGTGTGACTTCTCCTTGGGGTTGCTTCCCCTCTATGTAATCATTTGATATCTACTAATGTTTCTTTTCATGGTTCTTCCTCATGTAAATCTCTAATAAAAAACATTCAAGTCTTTCATTATTACTACTTCTCTGGCCTTGTCGTACTATGCCAAATTCCATGTAGATTACTGTGGGGATGAAACTACTCCTAGTTTATTTCGAAAATACTCAAAATCCTCTCTCGAAAGAGGTTTGGTGAAGATATATGCAATAAATTATTTTGTCCCAATATACTCTACTTTGATGTTCTTCTCTATAAATTGTTCCCGTAGAAAGTGAAACTTGATCGGAATGTGAATGCATCATTGGATTCTTAGAGATACTAATAGCACTGATATTATCATAGAATATCAAAATAGGTTCGTCATATTCCACCTGTATGTATTGCAAAGTTTTATTCATCCAGAGAACCTATGTAAAACATGTTGTTGTTGCAATATACTTTTCTTTTGTTGTGGACAATGATATTGAAGATTTTTTCTTGCTCAACCAGGATACCAGACAATCACCAAAGTAGAAGGTTTCTCCAGTTGTACTTCTTCTATCATCAACACTTCCTGCCCAATCCACATCTGCGTATGCAACTAGAGACAACTCATTCTCTTTTGGATACCATAATCCATAGTCTTATGTTTCTTTGAGATATCTAAATATTCTCTTTACTTCCATAACATGTGTTTCCTTTGGTGTTGCTTGAAATCTTGCAACCTGTCCAACTGTTTCCATCACATCCGGTCTCAATGTTGTCACACATAGTAAAATTCCAATCATGAATCTGTAAATAATCTGATTTTCATCCTTGGGTTTATCATATTTGCTCAATTTACAACTAGTTTGCATCGGAGTACTTGTGGGCTTGAAATATACCATTTCAAACTTCTTTAGCATTTATTTTATATACTTGGTCTAGGAGATGAAAATACATTTATGTTGCTGACATATGTGAAGTCCCAAAAATAAATGCAAGTCATGATCCAGATGGATGTCGGTGGCCTCTCACCTATACCAACTGGCTCATTTTGGCAGCTTTCCAATTTGACATTTTTTCTAGTTTTCAGGTCCTCGATTTCCAGGGTCGTTTTGAGGCCCTAAACAACGTTTTTAGACTCACCATAGTTATACTATAAATGGAGTTAGAGTTTGATAGAAAAACGTGTAGTCCTTAGATATACCTTTCCAATGGGCTATTGTGCACCTAAAATGAATATCGTATGCAAAATTTATGACCCCGAAAAGTTGATGTACTAACTTACCCCAATAGGGCCCACATGAATTTTGGCACTTCATCTCTTAGGGTTAGGTTTTTGGATTTCTAGGGTTTTGGAATTCCTATTCATTGTAAAAATTCTTGGAGAGCCTCATTGTAACCATGTTCTTGCAAATGAGCACAGTCGTCACATATCTTCTCAGAGATAATCCACCACCATTCTAGCAAGCTTGTTTTTCGTTGCAATTTACAATTTCAATGCATTTTCTTATTGAATAGAAACCATTTTTAATGTATCTATGTTATTTTATCTCTGTTATTCTTGTGTTTTTGGGTTAAGAATAATAATAATCTATATAGCTTTAGTTCTGCTCATAAAATCTAGATCAATGGTATCAGATCAGTCTACTCCATGTTATTCTTAATGCATGTCCCCAACAAGGTCAAGGTATAAAGAATTGGGTCTCGAGCGGAAAAAATCTCTCAGACTCCCAAGAGACCTCTCATGGTGGGAGAAAAAAAAGATGACGGGACAGAATATCCTTTCAAAATGTTTCTTGGGGAATCCCTCACACAATAGAGGAACAAAATGATGGATAGTTTTGTGCAAATCCTTCGGAGACTACCAACAGGCGATGCATCTTCCTCGAGCAGAAGCGCCGTGCCCTTAAAGGTAAAAATCAACTTTAATATTCCCATATTTGAAGGTTACATAGACACAGATGTTGTATACAAATGGTTGAATCTACTAGAAGGATATTTTTCTGTGTATAACTTTTCAAACAGAGAAAAGATTATGTTTGCACTCCTCAAAGTCGTTCCCCATGTCAAATATTGGTGGGAGACATTCTATGAGAAAAAGGAAAGAGAGGAACCCTCATTATTTACATTCATGGTCACTTGGGAGCCCTTAAGAGATTATATCAAGGAACAATACTACCATGTCGAAAGTTATAATGACTTGTATACAAAATGGACCATACCTTGTGCACCAAGATGGGTATCAAATATTCTGAGCGACATCTAGTGCTCAAGTATCATGGTGGTCTGCATAGATACATCCAGGATGACTTTTAGTTTCTGGACATCTCGTCCTTAGGCATGGCCTATCGATATGTCATCAAAATCGAGCAAAAGCTTGAACAAAATATGGGACAATTTGGTCTTGGGAACCCCTCACATCAAAATCAATTAAAGGGAATCCCCAACCCGCAAAATAAAGGATAGAGAAAATACGGATGTCCTTGAGACAACCAGTCTATGCCACAAGTAAAGAAGGACATCAAAAATACAAAGAAAGATACCGAGAAGTGGTGCGACTTCCATAAGAGCCCCTGGCAGAGCACTCTATATTACCACTCAAAGAAATCTCTAGTGGCTAAAGTGAAAGCCTTTGAATCATATGCGATTACTGACTATGAGTGAGAACCAGAAAGGGGGAGATAGATCATTGACATGGAACCCAGTGTCACTGTTTCTACCACCAAAGTCCAGCCAGGTGAACGAGATGAGCTAGAAGAAGGTGAGCACCTCTTTCATTCACAGATGTGGGTAAAAGGCACCCCCATTTACTTTATCATTGATAGTGGTATCCAGAAGAACCTCTTATCTCAGAAGAGGTCGTCAAGTGGCTATCCCTATCGACAATGTTGCACCCGCAGCCCTACACCATTGGATGGCTCCTCCAAGGAAGCGATATTCATGTCATCCAAGGGTGTCGCATGTTGTATGACATCAAGACCTTCAAAGATGAGGTATTTTGTGATGTTTCTCCTCTCTAAGTTTGTAATGTTCTTTTGGGCCAACCTTATTTATGGAAACATCATGCTATATATGAGTCTAGGCCTCACAATGTTATTATTACTTTGAACAAGAAATTGTATAGGATACCTGAAGTAGTCCCACCTAGTGTTATTTCCTTGATCTCTTCCAAGAAATGCAGGAAGTTCATCTCTCATACCAGGAAGTTTTTCTTCTTCGTGATTCTCTATCAGAGTGAGTGAAATATTGCAGCCACATCCAGGGCCTCTGTGGTCGACCTCTCCACACAACAGAAGCAAGTGGACAAGGTTGTGGAAGAATACAAAGATATCTTCTCCACACCTACCAGGGTACCTTTGCACTATCAGGTTAAGCATCCCGTCAATCTGACCGTTGGCGCATTGCTTCCCAATGGGTCAGTCTATCACCATTCTCTGTTAGAGAATGAGGAGATCAAGCGACAGATCCAAGAACTTCTCCACAAGGGGAAAATTCGTCCCATATCATCACCTTGTGGGATCCCAATCGTGTTGGTGCAGAAGAAATATGGGGCTTGGCAAATTTTCATTGATTATCAGTCCCTAAATAAAATCACAATCATGAACGAGTACCTGATTCCCTGAATCGATGATCTCCTTGATCATCTCAAGGGGGAAAAATACTTCAGTAAGATTGATTTGAAGTCTTTCTACCACTAGGTCCCCATAGAACATATTGATGTATGGAAGACTGCCTTCAAGTCAAAATAATGTATTTTTGAATGCTTTTTCATGCCCTTTGGTTTGAAATATTCTCCAACAAATTTTGTGAGGATGATGGATGATATCCTGCGACCTTTCACCAATAATTTTTTACTAGTGCATCTGGATGACATCCTCATCTACATAAAGACTAGTGAGGAACACTTGCATCATATTCAGTAGGTTTTGCACACCCTGTGGCAGCACAAGCTATAGGACAACTTGGAAAAATGTTCCTTCGTCATGGACAGGGTCTAGTACCTAGGCTACATCGTGGATCAACATGGTGTGCATGTGAATCTAGCCAAGATCTAGGTCATACATGACTGGATAGCCCCCACCACACTCACTAAGCTTCGAAGCTTCTTAGGCCTTTCCAATTTCTATCACAGTTTCATGTTGGAATTATCCCATATTTTATGGGCCCTCAGCCAAGTAACTAGGGGTGTTGGTAAGGAAAATGTGTGTGGGGCATGTCCCAACAGTAAGCGTTTGATGATTTAAAATAGCACTTGTGCTCAGCCCCAGTAATTTCATTACTAGACATGCAACAACCCTTTGAGATCAAGAGAGATGCTTCGGACTATGTTGTGGGCGCAATTCACACTTAGCACAACCACCCTGTGGCCTATCATAGTGAGACACCATCACATGTTTTCCGTAAGTACCCTACTTACGAAAAAGAAATGTACTTCATTGTGAAATCCTTCCACCAATGGAGACATTACATTATCAGGAAGGATATAGTCATCCAAATTGATCATAAGACACTAGAGTTCATGCAGACACAAGGAAAATTGTAGAATGAACACCATCACAAGTGGTCCACATACTTGTAGCAGTTCCACCTCTATTGAAAAGTCAACAAGAAATGTTTGTCTAATTTATTTTTCCCTTAAATAAATTGGACAATAAATATTAATCTATTATCTCATAATTACTTGAAATAATTAACTGAAATGGAAAATCATTTAACTATAGGAAATTCGAGTTAAAAGGTTGACTGGTGGGACAACAAATTCTAGTTAGTTATAACTGAGTGATTTGGAGTTGTAACAGAATTATAAGTGTAGTTATGTGAGTTGTAAAGTAGTTTAACTCAGTTAAGTGAGTTAATCTCAGTTGTACAAGTTGTAACTGAACTTACACTAGTGAAATTTCAATGAATTAATTATTAATTAATTCACAATAAGTGATCTCACATGCAACTGGAGATTTACCACTGTTAACTACATGCATGTCAGATCTAGTGAAGACCCAGCTGAGATAATAGGTGAAAGGGAAAGTTTGGCTATTAGTTGTGATTTCAGTCAAGTGCACTAATGTAATCACACACACAGTGAATGTGCCCATGAGAAATGCATAGCCTAGGCAAGAGGAATTCGAATTCATTTGCAGGGATTGTGCAGAGGAGGCATGATGTATGGAGGCAAAGAATTGGCACATGTATTTGCTGATTTTTGCATGATAGTGTGAGACAATTGTATTGTACTGAGAGCTATTGGATTAGAGTTTTTTATGAGATTGTTTCATGATCCATGATATACATAATATATGATAGTGAGGTTTTTAGCTTTATTCTTTCCCATAAAAACACCTGTGTTATGTGGGATTGATCTTTCTTCTTGATATTGCAATTGGCGATCGTGTTTTAAATTCCTCGGGATATTCTTAGAAGTGATTATGTATTTAACAGTGGCATATAATTGTTAGATCAGGAGAATCTAGGCAATGCATAATTTTTATTGAAATTTCTACATGGTATCAAAGCACAGAAAATTGCAGAAGCTGAGTTTGTGATTGGATAGAATTCGAATTTGTATAAAGACTTTCTTTGTTCTACAACTGATTCAAGATCAAAATGGATTTCAATGGCTTGAGGTTGGAGTATGCACTCGAGGGCAGCTCAAGCTACATTTCTTGGAAATATAGGATGGAGGTTTCTCTCAAAGACAATGGCTTGAAGGAATTCATTGACAAAGATGTTCCTAAGACAGATGATGTAGATGCTACAAATATTGATGCATGGAAAACGAAAGTGGCAAAGGCAAGGAGGATTCTATTGGAGGGAGTATGAAACCACATTGTCTCAAGAATCCATGGGAAATTCACACAACATGCAATGTGGAAGACTTTGAAGGATATATTCCAAAACAACAACGACCATAGGAAATTGGTGCTCAAAGATAAACTCAAGAAGATTAAGATGGAGAAGGGCGACTCCATTCCAAAATATCTCACGATGTTTGTCCAATGTTGGGATGAGCTGGGGAGTGTGGGAATAATAGTCACCGATGATTATTTGGTGAGATTAGCTCTCCTAGGACTTCCCAAGAGTTGGCATAGTTATCAAGACTCTGTCAATGGAAGGGAAAAATTACCAGATTGGGAACGACTATGGTCGGATTTGGTGCAGGAGGAGTTCAGGAGGAACACCAGAGATTGATCTTCATCAAAGCAGGATGATGAAGATGATTGTTCCTTGGTTGTTGAGGAAAGGAAAGGGAGGGGGAAGAAATTCCATTCAAAATCCGATTCTAAAGTCAAGAAGATGGATTTGTCCAAAGTGAAGTGTTTTCACTGTCACGAACATGGGCATCTTACTACTAACTATCCACAAAAGAGGAAGAACAAGAAGGTTGTTGGAGCTGCAACTGGTGAGGCTCTTACCTCGCAATTTGAACTTGACTTCTCTTTGATCACATGCATGGCATCAATTGCATCGAGATCAGTGTGCTATTTGGATAGTGGTGCTTCCTTCCACATGATGGGAGATAAGGAGTTTTTTAGTGACTTGGAGGAGAGAGATCTCAAAATGCATATAGAGATGGGCGACGATGGATGATACATTGCGACTAGAATTGGTACCATTACCTTTCAGAGGGAGTTAGATAAACCATTTCAATTGAAAAATGTTATGCATGTTCCAGGTATGAAGAAAAACCTGGTCTAAGTGGCAATGTTGGAGGACAAAGTCTATGACATTATTTTCAGTGGTGGAAAATCTTTTCTGCGACATAAAACAACGGGTCAAGTCAAGAAGATAGGTATTTGAGTTAAGAATATATACATGTTGGAGGTAGATGGTTGCGTTGCCATGATGGGCAAGGAAGAAAAAATGGTGAGCCGGGATGAGGGTGAATTATGGCACAGGCGATGGGGCCATCTTCATCATGGAGCCTTGAATATCATGCAATAAATATCTACTGGACTTCCAATGGGAACACTTTATCAGTTATATCAGTGCAAGGGTTTCACCATGGGGAAGTATGTAAAGTCCACCTTTCATGAAAAGGAGAATCGTGCTTTGGTGATCCTGGAGAGAATTCACACAAACATGTGTGGACCATTCTTAGTTTCTTCAACAAAAAAACATAAGTATTATGTTATTTTTGTTGATGAATTTTCTCATAAATGATGGATCTTCTTCATGTAGAAGAAGGATCAAACATTCTCAAAGTTCTGTGAGTTTAAATCATTGGTGGAGAAAGATTCAGGGAAGCAAGTGAAGGCTCTGAGGAGCGATAATGGTGGAGAATACATCTCTAACGAATTCAAAGACTTCTGCAACAAAGAAGGAATTCGAAGAGAACTCATAGCACCTCATAACCCACAAAAAAATGGGGTCGTGGAGAGGAAGAACAGAACGATCGTGGGTGTAGCACGAGCTATGTTGCATGATCAAGGCCTACCAATGCATTTGTGGGTGGAATCATGCAATACTATGGTTTATGTGCAAAACTGTTGTCCTCATAGATTACTTGGCTTGAGTACACCTGAATAATCTTTCATTGGTAAGAAAACTGATGTTTCTCATTTTAATATTTTTGTCTCATCTGTTTATGTGCATGTGACCAAGGATGCCAGGAAGAAGCTGGAACCAACTGCTGAAGTTGGGATATTTGTGGGGTACACAGAAACACCCCATAATGATCATGTGTATTTTCCTAACAGTAATATGAATGTTATGTGACAGGATATAAAATTTGATGAGGGGAAAGCCATGCGGTTGTCGCTTGAGAGGGAGCTAGAATTGCATGTAGAGGAGGAACTGCTAGTTCCCAAGGATGAGTCTCAAGATGTGGATCAACCACATGAGGAGGTTCATGGAGTCGAGGAAGACACTCATACAGAGCCATCCATTAGAAATGGAAGAAAGTACACCACAGAAGGTGATAGATTGAGACTATATGTTTCACAGAATGTAGGAGAACCTACTTCACAACGCAGACAAAGACCGTCTCCTAATCGATTTACTGGATACATGGCTCTCATGATAAAATGTGTTGTGACTGAACCATCTTCCTTTCAGGAAGAAGTGGAGGATCCCACATGGGTAAATGCAATGGTGGAGGAGTATGACTCCATTGTCAAAAACAGTGCATGGGAAATTGTCCCAAGACCAATTGCCAAATCAGTGGTAGGTTTGAGATGGATCTACAAGGGTAAGATATTAATAATTTTTATTTATGTTGATGATTTAATACTGACTGGTGATGAGCAGTTGATGAACTCATGCAAGGAGGACCTTGCAAAGGAGTTCGAGATGAAGGATTTGGACCTTCTTCATTATTTCCTTGGATTGGAAATATGGCAGCGAGATGGTGAACTTTTTGTGTCTCAAGGAAAGTATGCAAGGGAGATACTAGGTAAGTTTCACATGGATGATTGCAAACCCATGGAAACTCCTCTTCTAGAAAACTGGAGGAAAGAGGATGCTACTTCTGGAGAGGTAGTGGATTCTACTTTCTATCGATAGTTAGTGGGTTCACTAATGTATCTAATGAACACGAGACCAGATATTTTCTATGTGGTTAACCAGCTAAGTCAAGCGATGGTCAATCCTACCAAGGTATTTTGGAAGGTGGGTAAGCATGTCCTGAGATACCTGAGAGGCACATCTAAGTATGGATTATGGTACAGACAAATGGATGAGGTGAAGTTGCATGGCTTCACGGATGCAGATTGGGTGGGCAGCCCAACAAACAAAAAGAGCACATCAGGGGAGATCTTTAGTATCATATCTAAATCTATTTCTTGGTACAACAAGAAGAAGAGATCCGTGGCACTCAGTTCAGAAGAAGTGGAATACATGAAAGTGAGTCAAGTTGTATGTGAGGCTATCTGGATGAGAAAGATCTTGTTTGGTTCTCATTTAGATCCAACAGTGATTCATTGTGATAATTAGAGTTGCATTAAACTCTCGATTAATCATGTGTTTCATGATAGCTCTAAGCATATATATATATATATATATATATATATGGTATCATCATCTCAGATATTGTGTGCAGCGGAAGATCATGTTGCTTGATTACATTCCTATGAATGATCCGGATGCAGACATTTTAACGAAGGCGCTCACCGGGAGAAAATTCGAATACCATAGACATAGGATTGGGGTGAAGGATAATCCCTTTCTTGTTGAGAGGGAGTGTTGAAAAGTCAACAAGAAATGTGTGTCTAATTTATTTTTCCCTTAAATAAATTGGACAATAAATATTAATCTATTATTTCATAATTACTTGAAATAATTAACTGAAATGGAAAATCAGTTAACTATAAGAAATTCGAGTTAAAAGGTTGACTGGTGGGACAGGAAATTTGAATTAGTTATAACTGAGTGATTTGGAGTTGTAACAGAATTATAAGTGTAGTTATCTGAGTTGTAAAGTAGTTTAACTCAGTTAAGTGAGTTAAGATCAATTGTACTAGTTGTAACTGAACTTACACTAGTGAGAGTTCAGTGAATTAATTATTAATTAATTCACAATCAGTGATCTCACATGCAACTGAAGATTTACCATTGTTAACTACATGCATGTCAGATCCAGTGAAGAGCCAGTTGAGATAACAGGTGAAAGGGACATTTTGGATATCAGTTGTGATTTCATTCAAGTGCACTGATGCAATCACACACACAGTGGATGTTCCCATGAGAAATGCACATCCTAGGCAAGTGGAATTAAAATTCATTTGCAGGTTATTCTTTTGCAGGGATTGTGCAAAGGAGGTAGGTTGTCTAGAGGTAGAGAATTGGCACATGTATTTGCTGATTTTTGCATGATAATGTGAGATGATTGTATTTCACTGAGAGCTCTTGGATTAGAGTTTTGTATGAGATTCTTTCATGATCCATGATATACATAATATATGATAGTGGGATTTTTAGCTTTATGCTTTCTCATAAAAACACCTGTGTTATGTGCGATTGATCTTTCTTCTTGATATTGCAATTGGAGATGGTGTTTTAAATTCCGTAGAATATTTGTAGAAGTGATTTTGTATTTAACAGTGGCATATAATTGTTAGATCAGGAGAATCTAGACCATACATAATCTGTATTGAAATTTCTACAACCTCAACATCAAGTATACAAAATATAGTACCAACCGAGTCATTTATTTCCTCATCCGACCTTCAGTCGTGACACTCACCATGATGCTAGAATTATGCAGACATAATACCTTCGGATGGCCTAACCTTTATGAGACAGACCCTAACTTCTCCACCACATACCAAACATTGGGCACAAACTCAGTTGTCACTAATTTCCATCATCAGGAAAAGCTATTGTGTTGACTTGGATATCTCTTTGTTCCATCAAGAAAGCGAGTGAATTTTATTTGGGAAATCCACTACAGTCGAGTGGCAGGACACTTCGGCGTCGAAAAGACAGTGGCAGTGCTACAGAAAAATTTCTACTGGTCGAAACTTCGAAAGGATGTCAGCACATATATCATGTCCTACACTACCTGTTCTATTTCCAAACCAACCACTAAGAAACAAGGCCTGTACACCCCCATGCCTACTCCTAATAATCCATGGGAATCCATATCAATGAACTACATGTCGGGCCTTCCATCCACAAAGAGGGGAAATGACTGTGTTTTTGTAAGATCTTGCTAACAGAACCTAAAAATTAATACATTTAAATTTAAAATTTATATCATAATTTCTTTACAATTTTATATTCAACAACTAACAAACTAACAATTCATGGTTCAATAAATTATAATTGAGAAACTTGATATACAAATCATATATATAAAATTAAACATACACAACTTAGTAAAATAATGAACCATCATATCGATAATGAGATACATACCTCTCAGTGATTCTATTTCCCCAACTTCGTCTGTCCTCACTGCTCTACCCAAACTCTACCCAAAACTGAATCTTTCCTCCCTACCAGCTAGGAATAGAGCCTATCTGGCTCCCTAGCTCCAAGATTCTATGAGGATTCATGGTCGTTGAGCCCAAAACTCCCAGCAATCGATGCTCCCCTGTAACAGTCCAACAAATTCCTCCAGCCTAAAATCAGAAAATACATTTTTCCAATCCCTCCCCTGGAAAAATGCTCCAATACAATCTCCCCCTCTCTCAAGAATTCTCCCTGCCCCTCCCAAAATCAAAAGTCCCCCTCTCGAATGTCTTTTCCCCCTCATATCCCCCCGTCCATTCACCGCCTCTCCATTTAATGCCAACCACCTTATCCCTCCATTCAATGCCAACCATCCCTCAATAGATTAAGTTTTCTTTTTAAATAATTTAAAATTTATTTAAACTTTAATTCGTTACCCAAACATTAAATGAGTTAATTAATTAATTAATTAATATACATTAAACAATAAATAAATAATATTATTAATAAATAATCATTATTTAACTAATATACATTAGGACAGTAAATTAAACTTAATAACCCTTTAACAATTATTTAACTAGGGTTGTTACATACACCCGCCCTTCAGGAAACTTCATCCCGAAGTTGAAGTATTTTATGATACAAGGGAAGAGAAACATGGTTCACACATTCATAACAAATAACCGACATTATTAGTAAGTAAGCCAAGAAAACTCATAAATACTAGTGTACATGTGCAAGAAATGCATGTGTAGCTAGTACATACAAGTCTCGTGCATGTACTAATAACAATAACTATCATCTCTATAGTAATTTCCATATGCATCCAATCCATTCAACAAGACTATTCATTTTATATAAGACAATAAACCAATCAAATGTTTGCAAAATCCTTTAATTATAATTATCTAGCTCAACAATGTTATTTAGATAATTGTAGTTTAGTTACATAATTATGAATATTCATATATACCCATTTTCTTTTCAGAAGAAAAAATAATAAATTCCACCATAAGACAAATCTCCATACACTCTCAACTATTTCTACTCATCCTTCCTCCCTAACTTACTTCCATCTCCATCCCTATCCTTCCTCTGCTGGACTATCTTGGAGCATCAACTATATTGATCTAACTCCAAATAGAACCCATAAGAAGAAGTGTCACTATCTTGACCAAGCTTCCCCAACAGGCAACTGACAGTCATCATCACACGTCTAGGGGAGAGTGAGCTAACACCGTCCTCCCATGAATTCAGGTTTCGGAGGATACACTGTGGGAAATTCCTCCACCCCCCCTAACATGACTGGGGTCCACACCCTACAATGGAATATATAGTGGCACCATGTTGCTAGGAGTTTTGTCATCGTTTATTCAGTTTTGGGCAGTCTCACCACTTGAAATCCTACACTGGCCCATATATCATAGCAATGCATCCAAACCAATATAATTTCACATACAAAGATTCATACCATGTTGTTTCTCGGTCAGTAGTCATGACATTCACTTTCATTATCATTATCCCTTGGCTATTTCATAGCCTAATGACCTGCAAATTAGTCTATAACACAAACTCATACGCATCTATGCATTATTATCATGTAATTGCATACAACTAAAATATCAATTCGGTATCCCCATACCAACAACTTTAACATCAAAGTTTTCAAGTTAGAAATAGATCTCATAATATCCCATAATTCAATTAACGTTACCCATTCATAGAATTATCATTTACATAATAGATTGCATCATATCCAACATCA
>ML779903.1:802521-812947 GCA_009831015.1 Picea engelmannii | reverse complement strand
CCAGCTGCCTCGCATGCAGCTGATGGTGTGATTGGGACTGCTCATACCCACTCACATTCCGTTTCAACCACAACCCCTAAACCCACCTCTTCTAATGTTCAGAATGCCCCGTCTCCTGCTCCTCCCACCGGTAAAACCTCAGAGGTGAACGCTATTCAATCTACACTGACCGGTAAGAATAAGTCAAAGAAAGGGAGAGGCAAGAATAAGGGGGGTAAAAATAATAATCCAACCGAACAAACTACGAATTCTCCTGTTGAAGAGCGGGATAAGCGCAAACCGAGGTACCCTTGCCTTATCTGCGGTGATGATCACTATACCAAGGATTGTCCTCAACGTGCTGAAGTTTCTAAGTTCCTTCAAGGGACACCAAAACCACCTACCCCGGCAGTCTTGTCTCAACCTTTCCCGTCTCAGCAACATGCCTCGTTGGTCATCCATGACCAACCTTCTACTTCTACCACATCATATGTTTTGATGTGCACCGGTGATTCTAAGAAGAATGACGTTGCAATTGCAACTAGAGCTAAAGACTATACTCCTTCTAAGGAGAAGGTTGACGACTTACCTCCTGATCTGGTACAAGCTTCTCCACCAAATCCACCTACAAACGGTCCTCTTCATCTCGAAAGACCGAGTCTTGATACAGTCTTACGACCCCCTAAGGGTGTTGTTCGCAAGTCGACATTCAATCCTCATGCTCGTGCGGCTCAGAACTACATTATTGTAGAAGATCTGGCCCAAGCACCTTCAGCGATGTCTGCCCTTGAGGTCCTTCAGTCTTGTCCTACGCAACGAAGGGCCCTGTTGAAAGCTATAGGTGGAATTGACCCTACGGATTCGAATTTGATAGTATTTGACTTGGACGAGCATGTTCCAAGGTTGCCCCCCCAGCTTGCTTTTCAGATACAAGTTATTGTTGCTGACAAGAGCATTTGTCGGATAGTTGTTGATGAGGGGGCCTCTACGTGTGTAATGTCTCTTACTTGTTGGAAAGCCATTGGCTCTCCTCTGTTAAAAGAATCACAAAATACTCTGAAAGCCTTTAATGGCTCTGGTTTTAAGCCTTACGGCGTCATTTCCTCGTTGCCTGTCACTCTCAAAGGTAAGACCATCCAAGTTGAAGTGGAGGTTTTCGATTCTCACTTAGATTATAATCTTCTTCTTGGTCGTAGCTGGGTAGATTCCATGCGCGCTGTTGTGTCAACACTTTTCCATGTCTTACGATTTCCTCACCAGGGAAGAGTTGTTACAGTTGATCAACTTGCCTTCTTTAATTCCGATACTCACACGGGGAACGTACCGTTCATAGCTAAAACCCCACCGGGTTACGAGAATGTTGGAGTCAGTCTCTTGAAAGACTCTTCGTTAATGGGTACTTTTCCCATACCACCACCACCCGATATTCTACGCCCGTCAGTTGCTTCGATTAATATGATCTCCACCGTACCTCTCAAACTTCCCGCGTCTTTTGACCCTTGGATAGTCCCTAATCCAGGAGATCATGCTCGTTTCGACGATGTTATGCCGTTAAGTCCGATTGAGTCTGCTTATCACGCAATTCAATCGACAACATCTTCTACATCCTCTCTGGAGGAGTTGTCTCCTGATCCTTTCCGCGTCGTCTTTCCCACTGACAAGATGATCATGTCCGTCATGGCCGATACGCCTTGGGACGATGGGCATCATCGTTCCATTCTGTTTCTGGAACAACACACTCTCGAGAATTATCAACGGATTTCGACTCCGTCAACCATTGTTGTCACAATGACCGTTCCCGTATCTACACGTGATGTGTTTGCGGAAGGGAACCTACGTAATATTTCTCCTACAATTCCTATTGATATTTCAGTGAAACCTGGAATAGTTGAAAATGTTCACATTGGAGCTTCGTGTTCTCCAGAGGAAATTGTTACCTATACTGCATTATTCAAGGAATTTCGTGATGTCTTTGCCTGGAGTTACGAAGAGATGCCAGGTATCGACCCGTCTATCGTTGTGCATGAGATAAAAATATACCCTGGAGCTAAACTAGTACGACAACGCCTCTGTCTTGTCCATCCACGTAAAGCGGCAGCCATTAAACTCGAAGTTGAAAAACTTCTGAAAGCCGGTTTTATTTACCCCGTGGCTTTGACAGAATGGGTTTCCAACCCTGTACCGATCGATAAGAAAGGTGGGAGTATATGTGTTTGTGTCGATTATTAGGACATTAATAAAGCTTGTTTGAAGGACAACTTTCCGACCCCTTTTGTCGACCAGATCGTCGATGACTGTGCCGGTAGCGAAATCTTTTCCCTCATGGATGGATTTTTCGGCTATAACCAGATTAACATCGCTCTTGAGGACCAACATAAAACTGCTTTTATTTGTCCTTGGGGTACTTTCACCTACAGGAAACTTCCTTTTGGTTTGAAGAACACAGGTGCCACGTTTCAACGTGCGATGTCCTATGCATTTCACGATATAAAGCATATCGTTCAACCTTATTTGGACGATTTGCCGGCTCATTCCTTACATCGAGTCGATCACCCTAACCATCTCCGAGAAATTTCCGTTCATTGTTGGTTCTATCGCATTCGTATAAACCCTCATAAGTGCGTCTTTTGCGTAGATTCCGGCCGTCTTCTTGGTTTCATTGTTTCACGTCAGGGGATCTGGGTAGATCCCATCAAGGTTGAGGCAATTCTCAATCTTCCTCCTCCTTCTTCACTACGCCAGTTACAAAGTTTGCAGGGGAAAGCGAACTTTCTTCGTCGTTTCATACCGAATTACGCTGAGATTACTCGTGGTTTCACACATCTTTTAAAGAAAGGTTCAGAGTTTGTTTGGGATAAAGTTGCTAACAACGCTTTCGAAGATTTAAAGTTGTCCCTTACAAAAGCTCCTCTTCTTTTTCCTCCTGATTATAGTTGGGATTACTTTCTTTATTTAGCAGCGTCCGAGTACACCATCGGCATGGTCCTCGTTCAAGCGGATGATAACCACGACGAACATGTTATATATTACTTGAGTAGAAGTCTATCATCCACGGAAATCAAGTACCAACATGTTGAGAAACTGGCTTTGGCTGTTGTTCAAGCAGTCCAACGATTTCGTCATTATATTCTCACCAGAAAAACTACTGTGATTTCACATCGTAACCCCATGCAACATATATTGACACGTCAATTGCTGGGGGGCAAGTACTCCAAGTGGATAGTCATTCTCCAGGAGTTCGAATTGGAATTCGATCGCGCCACGTCAAAGAAATCCTTGGTTTTTGCTGAGTTAATTTGTGATTTCCCCCATTCTACCATGGAAAATGTAGAAGTTGGTTCGTTACCTGACGAATCACTTTTCCTTATTAGTACCGATGATATTTGGTACAGAGATATCATTATATATCTCCAAACTCAAACTTTCCAGCCTGCTTTGTCCAGTAATGAACGACGTCGCATACGTTATCAGGCTCGCCAATACATTATCCTCGACGACACTCTTTATCGTCGAGGCATTGACTCTGTCTTTCGACGTTGTTTGACCTTTGACGAAGCTGAGAAATCTTTGAATGACTGCCATTCAGGAGCATGTGGCGGTCATATGTCTGGGTATGCTACTGCCCAAAAAATCTTACGTGCAGGATACTTTTGGCCTTCTCTATTCCATGATTGCATTACTGCTGTTCAGAAGTGTCATGCCTGCCAGACCTATCAATAGAAGATTCGGTCGCATCCTTCTCCCCTTCATCCTGTAGTCTCAGTAGGTCCTTTTGCTAAATGGGGCATTGATTTCATGACATGTCACCCTCACTCGGCCGGGGGGCATGGCTATATTATTGTAGCTGTTGATTATTTCACAAAGTGGGCCGAGGCAATGCCGAAATTCGATAATACTGGGAAGACTGCAACATTATTTCTGTTCAACCATGTCATCACTCATTTTGGTGTCCCTCAGGCTATCGTTACCGATCACGGTAGTCACTTTCGGAATTATATGATGTCAGAGCTTACAGAGAAGTTGGGCCTTCGTCATGACAACTCAACACCTTATTATCCACAGGCTAATGGCCAGGTCGAAGCTATAATTAAGGTTCTCATAACTATGATTCGACGGATGATAGGAATACATAAGACTAGCTGGCACACGATGTTGTTTTCAGCATTGTGGGCGTATCAGACATCTGTTAAATCCGCCATGGGATTTACACCCTTTTGTTTAGTTTATGGCATGGAAGCCAATATACCAATAGAATGCGAAATACCTTCTTTGAAGCTAGCTGTAGATCTCTTACCCAATACTTCTGCAGAAGAGGAATGTCTGTTGTTTTTGATGCGATTAGACGAGACCCGACGTGATGCCACTTTAGTAATAGAAGCCCAAAAGAAACGCGTTAAGGCACAATATGACAAGCATGTCAAGCCTCGTGTTTTCTCTGAAGGTGATCTTGTTCTTATGTATGAACAAGATAAAGATGTCCTAGGAGCCAAGAAATTTGAACCTATGTGGCGTAGTCCCTATATTGTCAGTAAAGTTTTGGAAAAAGGAGCATATGAACTAGTCGATTATGATGGTGTACCTTTGAGTGAACCCAGGAATGGGTTGTACTTAAAGAAGTACTATGCATAAGTTATTTGTGCATAAGTACATGTATTTTATGTATCATACTGTGTGTGTGTGTTACATTAGTTTTTCTTTTGACGTTATCTGGTCTCTGCCCTTACGTGATGTTGTGTTTGATTGTCAGATGTCGGAGTATTCACTACCTTATATTGGCTTCGCTGATGGAGCTAGCCGTAGTACTCGGAACCTAGCCTCCGCGGCATGGGCAATCTATGCCCCGACAAACGAACTCATATCTCTACGAGGTATATGTCTTGGCCGAGCAACCAACAACATCGCAGAGTATAGCACCGTTGTTGAACTATTGGTTGATGCTATTTCTCTTGGGATTCGTCATTTAGTTGTCCGACTGGACTCGCAGTTGGTAGTACTACAGCTCAGTAATGTATATTCTATTCGAAGCCCTACTCTATTAAGGATATATTTGCAAATTCGTCTCTTGGAATGATATTTTGACCACATTGAATATCAACACATTCCTAGAAGTCTTAATACATTGACAGATGCTTTAGCTAATTATGTATTGGACAAGCATTTGAGCAATTTATAAAATCAAACACATTAAAATGTACACAATGTAAAGTAAGCCGGTAGAAGCTGTGTATATATATATATATAACGATCAAAGTTTGTTTTACAAAATGGTTGTCCGAAGACCAAAATATCAAAAATGGAAGCTCATGGCTTCTACAAAATGACATCACTAATGATGTTCACGATAATAGACTAATGTCCTAGCAAATCTATGGAGCAAGCGACCCATAGATGCAGAGACTCCCACAGTGTGACGCTGGTCGCGTTGTGGAATCTCCTCTAGGGGCATATCTGGAACATCGGCCATAAGGCCCTCTAAATTCTTCTCCACTGTCAGATAGTCCTCGGCGTACTGTGGAACTGCCACTGCTGCCTCTCCTCGATGCTGGACAAGAGAACTACCAGTAGGTCTATATGCTCCAACGTCTGTGTTATCAACAAAATTTTGGTGTTAGTCTTCAGATTAATCTATAAACAAAAACATTTAAATATATCAAAAATACAAAAACATTTAAAAAATTAAAATTGGTGTACTTCTTACCGAGGTTTCCCCACTGTGCATCCTCAGGCAGTGCAAGGTCAGGATCACCACGGAAATCTAAGCCAGCATATGCGTAATCCTCTATCATCAGCACCTGGACTTGAAGCCAGTCGAAGAAATGATCGGCATACCTGACGATAGGCCCTGGCACATGTCGGGCCATGAGTTGGTACCATCGTAACATCCTTGGGTCCCTGGGACCCGGAAAGTGCCAATCGGCCTGAAGCCTAAACACCGGGACCCTCTCACAGAAGAAGGACACCAAAAGAGATCCATACCCAAATTGTTTTAGATCTCCACGCCTGCATTTGGTCAGTTGTTTTTTCAGACTGCGTAGAACTGCATCAGCCCAGTTGAAGACCCGGGGCTCAGTACACTCGATGGCATACTGAAAATATCTCTGCAGAGCCATATGTGGGGCTGCACTTCCTGCCATCTGAGATATAGTAAAGAGAATGGTACGGAGAGTTATATCAGTCACTCCCCAAATGGCTACCTTCCCTTTCTGACGTTTAGCCTCAGGCACGCAGTACTGTCTGCAATACTCGCTCATTTTCAAACCACCCCTTCGGCTGCCAGTCAAACAGACATAGGACCCTCGTCTTGACAACCCAGTCAAGAAATAGATTTCCTCGATGTCTATAGTCAAGGTATGAGCTCCCACGTTGAAGACTTGTTGATCTGGGTCCCACATTCGGATCAAATACTCTAGCAATCGAACTTGGGCTCTCATGCCCGGAATGCGGAAATACTTCAGGAGACCACAATCTCTTAAAGCAGCAATGGTTTGAGGGTGATTTTCAGCATTGGTATTGTCTTCCTTGTGTTCTCGTTCTCTCCATTCGAGCACCATAATGATAGTTGTTAACCTGCATGGAAACCATGTGAATATAGTTAATCATCTAAAACATGGAAAAAATTGGTTTTATTGGCTAAACATTATAAAAAATTTTGGGCACTGCGCTGTTCGCAGGTGGCTTATAGCGCACAGTGCGAACTTCTCGCACTCTAACTCAAGCCCACCTGTGAGAATGAGGACTTCTCGCGGGCCCCGTATGGGCAGCCTGCAAGAATCCTCCTTCACGCATAGGGTTTCAAAAACTAATTTAAAACTTGAAATTTAACCAATTAAATCATGAATTTAAACCATGAAAAGCTATAGAATGGAGGACTTACCAATATGATCCAGATGGATCGTGGAATGATGCCCCGAAGCTCCCGAAAATCGACGATGAAGGTAGAGGGTAAAATGGAAGTTTTTGCACTCAAATGGTAAAATGGTAAAATGGCATGGTAAAATATGTCATAAATTCATTTTATTACTTTTTGCTATGTCAAAAAGTGGGTTTTTCATATTTATTCATTGTTTAACCCTAATTGCCAATGAGGAAATGAGTAAAATGCTTTGCAGGTATGGAACATGAAGGGTTATGGACGATTTTTTATATGGTGTGGTATATTTTTTATTGCTTTCTATGGTTTTGATATAAAACCTCGAGCGCCTTTTATCCGTTCTTGTGCTTGTCAAAAACATAAGAATGTGATCGAGCGTTGTTTTATCCCTTTTCCAGGCTCGTTGTGGTCACACGAAAAAGGAACCCCCCTGGAGTTATCTTTAAGCTCTTTTCAGACTCTCTAAACAGGAAAAGATTGCTGAGCGACCTTGTTATTTTCACGCTCGATAAAGTATTTGAAGTATGCGTCCTTCGAGCGATAGTTTAACCCTTTTTCAGTCTCGTTGGACTACTGTACGAAAAAGGAACTGAGAGAGTTCTCTTTTGAGTGTTTTTCCAAACTCTATAATCTTCAAAAACCTTTGAGTTTTCTTTCTTTGGACTCATAAAACAAACATTGAAAGGCCTATATGGGATATGAGTTTTCTTTACGTGTTTTTCAGACTCTCGAAACATGGAAAACCCCCGAGTTTACTATCTCTGGACTCGTTAAACAAACATTGACAGACCCGTAACGGGACCGAACCACTCCTTCCTAGGGTTCGTTAAAAATACTCCGAGGGACTCGTCCGAAGGATGAGCTTATATCAACAAGCATATGTGATCCTCTTCAAGCTTGTGTAAAAATAAAGAGGTACTTGCCAGAAATGGTGCGGGAAATTTTGGGAAAGGGATATGTTTCATCTTTACATTAATTGGCAGTAAGAGTCGCTCTTGAACATGACACTCCCTATTCATCATCTGAAGCCAGTTTGGGTAATCCATTTGTCTCTCATTCGATTTGATAACAAGGTCTTTCCATGTGTCGTCCTTGAGTCAATGCTGCCAATTCATTGGTCGTGTCATTTCATATGTTCAAGAGAAGTCCGTCTGAAACCTCTATTTGAGTCGGCCATCTGCAATTATCCATTCCTTTCGTGTCAGCCTTCCCTGTGTCCAAAGTCCACTTGCTACATGCTTTGTTTCACTTTCAAACTCTGTTACTCATTTCGTGTCATTGATGGGGGATACATAAAGGCCCTCCTGTGATGAGTCTTGTTCTGTCAACATCAGCACATTATCCGGGATTAAGACTTAGAAATTATTCAGTACCTTGGAACTTGCATGCCTCAATGGCAAGTTTCCTCGCTTTCAACAGTGGGTTTACATTATTGACCTCTGATTGAAAGATTCTGTCGATTGTTCGAAATCAACTCATTCATTCACAGTCGATAGATTGTACTTTAGTACCCTGGGAGTCATTGACATTAATGGTGATTTCCCTCGCACTTGTTAACGGTTGCATCAATGACCGGTAATCAAGTGGTTTCTACCATGTTTGACTTCGACACATGTAATCACATGGCCAGACTCGTACTTTGGGCGATGAGATTGAAGACCCTGGATATTATCTTTATGATCCAGGTTGCGATGGAGTATGTATGATTTGTGACACATAGATCCACTGTGTATGTTTCGTGGCTATGTCGTCTTGATTAAAAATTTGTCGCATAGATCCAAAGTGTATTCAGGTGGCTATGCTATGTTATGACTGCATGGATCCATAGTGTATGATTGGTGGCCATGATCTTTGTTTATGATGTCATCAGTCTATGATCTGAGTATGGGAATGCCTACCTCAGAAGGGATAAATATTATATTCTGCTGATGCTTGGATGTCGGTAGGTTTCTGATTAGATGTGCTCTTGGCTCTTGACACACACATGCAGCTTACAAAGTTCGTCGACTGTCACTGATTCCACTCTCAGACTTTGGGGGGCATTCTGTTATCCGCAATTTTGGTCATTGTGACGATGTTATGATAATGTCATGATGATGGAAAATCAAGCTCTTCAATAAGAATATTTTCCTCAGAAAAGTTGCACTTGTCTGCTTCCAGAAAACTATATTTTTCAAGAAGTTCGCAGGCTGCCTATATACTTGCCTGCGAGAATGCATGATTCTCGCAGGCTGCATTAAGCTAGGGTGCAAATAGTTCGCACTGTAATCATGGCCAGGGTGCAAACATCTTCTTAGAGAGGAAAAAGATGAATTTCTCGAGTCTTCTAGAAGAGAATCTTCGAGAAGAATGAGTTGGCTAACGAATGGTTGTTCAAGTACTGGCATTCCAGATATCTTGGGATCATTTCCTATCCAAGTAACTGAATTATCTTCTCCTATATATTGAGGAGATGGCTCATGGAAAAGGTTAGAATCAAACTAGCAAGAGATTGATTGGATAATTGTTGAAAGCCTGTATGAAGGATTGATGCTACAGCAGCAAGAGACTACAGCAAGGTCATCACAAGTGGTTGATTTTCTTCATGCATGAGCAAGTGTGTGTGTCAGAGCTAGGAGCCATCGAAAGGAGATCTACGACATCAAGGCTCAAGTTGTAAGTTTCACTTTCAATTAATTCAATACAGTAATATGTCCCTTTCCCATAAATATGATGTCACTTTATTACATGATTCCTTGATCACATGTATAGACTAGCTATTGAATATATTAATCTACCTTTACTTTGATTGGTTTGTTCTGTTGTGATATGAACGGAGCAAGAGCATCGGAGAAAAGCTTGGAATAACAGAGACCTAGGAAAGAATTCATAAGGTATGTCCATAATCATTATCTCTTAGTTCACTCAATAGGCTAGATCTAGGGAAAGAGTAGTATTCTGTCCTGTTTTGTTTTAGATCCAGGTGGATCTAGGGAGATCGGTTCGTGTCCGCACTTACGGATTAATCCTGAAACACCAACCTGTAATCAACCTGTACCTTAAACAAGTGCATAAACCATGCACAAACCTCAACAAAAATCCCTCATCAATTTCATCATCCAAATCTGATTTGTAGCTCTGTAATAGACCTTGCTGAATTCTAACTTATTCTAGAGAGCGACCTTGTAGAGAGTGCCCTGCGCAAAATATTTGATGAAATGATCTGAAAATATTACACAGAATACTAAAGCCATTAACCTAACCAACACATTTGGTCTCACTGAATTTGGATCTGTTATGAATAAGTTATTCCATTTTTACCCGAAACACATGATTTTGACTAGTTTCTGGACTGGCCACATACCCTATTTTCCAGAGAGTGTAACTCCCAAAATACAACGATACACAAGCTGAATTTTTAACCACAGATACTTGGATATATTGTCTCACTTTAATAGCAATTTCAATATCTGAATCATTATAGAAAAAAAGTTATAGCGAAAATGGTGAGATGACCTGAAAATAACATACCTTAGAAAGCACCATCAAAAGAATTTATCCTTCCTTGCATTTCGGCCTTCTTTTCTTCACTTTCCT